>JBBMEF010000021.1:8288956-8307562 GCA_037832685.1 Sicyos baderoa | reverse complement strand
TACAAATGAATAAGTTTGAAAATTGTGCTATACATGAAATTATTTTATTTTTTTGTAATATACATGCAAAATCCCCTAAAAATAAGGTGCTGCCTTTAGTTGTTATAATATCGTTTAGTCCCTATTTGATATTCATTTGTTTTTTCTTAATTGGATATCTACCTTAACAATATTTGTAGCAAAAGTTTGTTTTTGTTTTTAAGAGTTAGGTTAGTATTCACCTACTTTTTGTAGAGAATATGGATATATGGCACGAAATGTGAAACATATCGTAAGAAATTTGGGTGAAAATAGACTTAAATTTTTAAAAAACAAAAAACCAAATGATCATCAAACAAACATGACCTTAAATATATTTTTTCAACAATAATTAATAATTACTTATTTCTAAATCCTCCCTACATTTAACAAACAAACACCCACGGGCCAAAATGAAACTTATTTGATAGTTCATGAACCAAAACGAAAACAAATACTTAGTTGTTTAGTTATATTTTAGGGGATTTTGCATGTATATTAAAAAAATTGCATGTTTATTCGCTTAAAACGGATAAAAATCTATCAATTGAATCGATAGAAGTCTATAACTCTAATCCGAAATTTAATGATAATAGATAGGAATTTTGGACAAAATATACTAAATAATGAAGAGAAAAAAAAAAGTTATGGGAAGGCACGTAGGAAGACATCACATATATTCCCAAGCATTTTCATTTCAATTTCCAAGAAGCTTCAAAAATAAAGTTAGTCCCACTGAGCTCAGAGTTATGAGCTAAACAATTCGCCACTGTCTACGGCGGAGCTCCGACGATCGAGCTGAGCGTCACACCGGTTGAACACGGTGCCCAACTCAAACTTTCATCAGATTCTTAGATCCTCGATGGATTATGTTCGCTAAAGTCAGGCTTCCGAGCTGAGTTTATCGAATTTCTTTTTAAAATAGTCGGAGCAAGAAAATGGCGGGAGCGCTTATCGGTGGCGCGGCATTGGGCGCTGGATTTGGCGAGCTGTTGAAAGTCGTCATAGATTTGGCCAAAAGTGCGATCAATTTCTCGTCCGTTGTTAAGCAGATTCATCCCAAAATTGAAGCTATGGTTCCTCTGGTTACAGAAATAGATGACCTTAATGCAGATCTGAAGTATCCAAAAGAAGAAACGGAGAAGTTGCGAAATCTATTAGAAAAGGGCAAAAATCTGCTTCTTCAGTGCCTCGAATTGAAAAGGTATTGATGAACTATGCCTTACTTAACTATTTGATTTGTCTAGCTGCCCTAGTAGCAAGGGGCCTTGGGTTTATGTTTTATAGTATTGGACTACCCAAACCAAGTGTTGGTTGGGTTAGAATTTTTGTTGTGTTAGGGTGAGTTCCGATTTTATAATTTTCATTGGGTTGAGTCGTTGGTTCCTGGTTTGACTAATTTTTGGTTAGTTCAAACTTAACCTTACCCGAATTAAGAATATTATATATGTTTATGTAAGATATATTAATAAGATAGGTTACTTGTAATCCTTCTAAAAAGCATAGTTGTAAGGAATATAAGCTAATAAAATAACTAATTAAGTTGAAATATAGTATCTTGCATTTGTTTTTTTTTTTGAGAATCATCATGCATTTGTTTTACATATTTATGGGCTACGAGTTGAATTAAACATGAAAAGAAAGTAACACAATCTGAGAATTCAACTCAATTCGAAAATATAGAGTCGGGTTAGATTCCTCTAATGCATAGGGTTGGACAAGTTAGCCGACTGACTTACCAGAAATTTGCGGTTGGTCCAAATATTTTTTTCCAATCCAACCCTAAAATATAAAGTTGGGTTGGATTCCTTTAATGTATAAGGTTGGGTGAGTTAGTAGATTGACTAACCTTAAATTTTGGGTTGGTCTAAATTTTTTTTCCAATCCAACTCAGACCATGCACACCTTTAATATATTCGAGACTATTTTGTAATAGAGTTTTCACTATATATCTCTCATAAAATCCTTGCAGTGTTGATCGATGTAATGAGTGAACCACGTAACTTTTTATATTTTTGTCTCAGTTTTTTTATTCTTTATGGTTTTTGTTGATTGTTGTTTCTGATTTCTTATCAGGTATAATTATCTGAAGAAACCGAATCTCACAGCGAAGCTTCGTGAATGGAATGAAGAAATTGGAAGTTTAATGGACGTTTTGCTGTTGCAAACGGCTAGAGATGGGAAGAAGTCATTGAAGACGATGAGTGAAATCAAGGACGTTGTTCATAGGATTGATAGCAAGTATGGATTAAGCAATTCGGTGGATTCAATTGTGTTGCCTTGTCTGGTTCCTGAGATTAAAGAAGAAAGTGTTGGATTGGACGAGCCAGTTGAGAAATTGAAGGCTAAGCTTTTCAAAGATGGGGTTCGATTGTTGGTAGTGACTGCTTCTGGAGGTTGTGGAAAAACCACTCTGGCCATAAGGTTTTGTCATGACAAGCAAGTTAAAGGTAATTTTTTTTTTTATATCCGTGACTATGCGGGCCAGATTTCGCGCACATCGACTAATGTCACGGGACATACCACCTGACCCTACAACATTTGGATGCCAAGAAAACTCGTAGGAAATTAATTCCCAAGTAGGTAGCCACCATGGATTGAATCCATCACCTTATGCACCCCAATGCTCTCTTTGATCAATTGAGCCACTCCATGATGGTTGTTAAAAGTAAATATATAAACTATTCTTCTGAAAAACGTATATTACAATTACAAAAGTTATGTGCATTTTGTCAAAATATGTAATTGAGTTTATACTTTTGGTTTTTTTTAAAGTTATTTGAATTCTATGTTGTATTAGAGTTTTTAAGAGAGTTTAGGACTTGGTTCAGACTTTCTTTAACCAAACATTTGTATTATTATCTCCTTAATAAAACGGTATTTTTATTTCACCCGTGGACTTAGCTAACATGACTTTAGCGAACCACGTAAATTAGTGTGAGTCTTGCATTTTTTCTTTAATTTTTTTTATTGTTGTTCTGATTAGTCATAACAAGTCCTAAAAAATGCTTTCTGATTCTGCATTTTCACAGATAAATTCCAGGAAAACATCTTGTTCCTCACTGTTTCAAGCAAACCGGATACTAAGCTCATCTTAAAATCTATAATTCAAAGCCTACGTGGGCCTGTACTGTCTGTTTCTGTAGTGGAGGATGAGGCATTCCGGCATTTAGAACAATGGGTAGCTTCCAGATTAGGACTAAAGCCTGTATTGATTGTGCTGGACGATGTGTGGGAAGGTTCCGAATCAGATAAACTTCTCGAAAAGTTCTCTCAAATGCCTAACTGCAAAATCTTGGTCACCTCTAGATTCAAGTTTCTCAGATTTGGCCAGCCATATGAATTGGAACCTTTGAACCGTAAGGATGCAATGAAGCTGTTCCATCGCTCGGCGTCGCTGAATAACAGTATACCACAGTTCCATGATGAACAAGTTGTAGAAAAGGTAATTAATCTACCAATTTGATTGTCCCTAAGTGGGGCGGCCTCGTTAGTAGAAGCTTAGGGTCTTTAAAGTATGCTCCTTTGAAGGTCCGTTCGAAACCCACATGTGAGCTTAATTGTATTAATTGTAGGAGTCCTTGTTGTTTTTTGAGTCCAGGCCTTGAGACGGGCATGGGTGACCTGGGTATGTAATGGAGTGAAGATCCGTTTCCCGGTTATCAAAAAGAATAAATATCCTCCCTCCATACAACTTTTTTTTATATCTAGAATGCAACTTTTTTCTTTACCCTCCCTCCATGCGGAATGAAGATTTATTCGCTGGGAAACAACACCACACTGAGAGCATCATAGAATCAATTACCTATCTTGCTATGTCATGGGTCCACTTATTTCCTCATTTTAAAGATTATAGCTTATCTACTCTTAATTATCATTGGAAAGGCTTTATGTAACCCATATTTTTGTAACCCATGTTTTTGGAATTGCAGATAGTCAGGGGTTGTAAGAGATTCCCACTTGCTCTGAAAGTGATTGCCAGATCGCTTTCGGGTAGAGCCCCTCCGGTTTGGAAAGATACAGAGAGGAAATTATCTAGAGGAGATTCTATTTTCGGTTCTGAGAAAGAACTTCTGAAGTGCCTTAAAAGCAGCTTAGATGCACTCTCAGATGTCAAGATGCCACTCAAGGAACATTTCATGGACTTAGGTTCATTTCCTGAAGGTCAGAAAATTCGTGTGGCTACCTTCATAGACATCTGTGGAGTGTTGTATAATCAAAATGAGTGTCAAACAATGACAAACCTTGATGAGCTTATCGCCCGGAATCTGGTTGGCTCTGTCTCCATGAGGTAAAATTCTGGGACTTCCAAGCTGCCTTGGTTTATGTTGATCTTGCTTCTTCACTGTGTAATTGCAGTTAGTTGTAGTAAAAACTGTACTTGACCTATAGTTTGATAATGCATGATGCAGGCAAGAAGTTGGTGTTTCGATAGTATTTTCAATTTTGTGGATGATTTTGTAAAAATATCTATTAGAAAACAAAGTTATTCTTTTGTGAATGGTTTTCTTTTAATCATTTATCAAAAGTTATTGCCTTAATTGTTATACTAAACCAATTCAGAATTTTGTTGGGTTTCTATATTTCTTTAGATAACTAACTAGAACTAAGAACATAAATTGTACATTTCTCAACAAAAAAAAAACATAAATTGTACACCCAAAAAAGGGTCGTGAATGATCTCATGTGAGACATTTACTTTATGAATGAGCAAAAGTAATGCTTAGTAGAAACATATAGTAATATTCGTTTGTCCTCTTTTTTCTATTCTGAAAGAACACTAAAAAAAGATTGTAACTATGAGGTGGCTCAACTAGTCAAAGAGAGCCTTGGGGTGAATAAGGTGATGAGTTCAATCCATGGTGGTCACCTACCTAGGAATTAACTTCCTACGGGTTTCCTTGGCATCCAAATGTTGTAGGGTCAGGCGGTATGTCCCGTGACATTAGTCGAGGTGTGCGAAAGCTGGCCTGAACAGTCACGGATATCAAAAAAAGAAAGAACAATTAAAAAAAGATTGTGTTAGATAAATTTCTAAGCTAGCGTTTTCTTTTCTTTCCTTTTTGTTCTACGAAGCAGTCTCCAAATCAATTTTATACTTTTACTCTGCAAGACATTTTGAATTTTTTAGTACTGATAACAATTACCTCGAGCTTAACGCATATAAATATGAACATAAACAGGAAGAGCTGAGGACTTTGCTTCATAATCATAACCATTTGTTTGTGAATTTGAAATTTTGTAGTCCTGTTGTGATTATTTTCCAGTAATGAAGCATATGAAGACGATCACTACAGTGAGGCCAATATTACACAGCATGATATTCTTAGAGAGTTAGCTATCCATTTGACTAATGAGCAGCAGGCCATAGACCAAAGATCAAGATTACTTGTGGAGATTAAGGGAGATGAATTTCCCGAATGGTGGTCCGTGAAACAGAAGCAACCTGTGAAAGCTCGCCTTTTATCCATTACAACAGGTACCTCCTTGTTCTCTTTCTTTTTGTTCTGATATTTCGGATTTTTCAAATTTATTGTCAAAATATGGTTCTTTCAAAATTTATAATGAAAATGAAGTTTTGTTTTTGTTCTTATTCGATGGTGTCTTTGCTAAAGATGACACAAGGGTTTCAAAATTATCATACTATGACTGTGGACGTGAACGTTTTATGGAAGTTGGTTGGTGTCTCAAGAGACTGTTTAAAGCTTTTGTCAATATGATGACATCTCTACAAGAGACGCCAGGCAACTTCCGTAAGAACACTCACCCCAATGACCATTTCGAAACCCTGATGGCGACTTTAGAAAATACGCCAAAGAATAAGGATAAAAGAATCCCATTTTTCTAATAAGTTTTGAAAGAACCTCATTTTCACAATAAGTTTGGAAAGAATCTTATTTTGACAATTGAATAAAAAGTCTTGATCTTTCATATTCATTATCTCTCTGTACAATCTAACACCGAATGTGATGCTGATGGTGCAGATGAGAATTTCTCATCAGGTTGGCCTGACCTGGAAGCACCTGAAGTTGAGGTTTTAATTCTAAATGCTGGGTCAAAAACTTACAAATTGCCCAAGTTCATGAAGACAATGAAGAAACTAAAAGCTCTGATAGTCACGAATTACAGGTCCTTTCCTACTGAGCTGACAATCGATCGTCAACTAATCGACTGTTTGTCAAGGCTAGAAAGAATCAGGCTCGAGCGAATTTCAATACCTTCTTTTAGTAACCAGAACCTGAAATTGACAAATCTTAAGAAGCTATCCTTCTTTATGTGCAAAGTTGATAAAGCTTTTACAAACTACTCAACCCGAATCTCAGACGCATTGCCTAACTTACTCGAGATTTCCATGGATTTTTGCAATGATTTAGCCGCTCTCCCTATTGGACTGTGTGAAGTTGTCAAATTGGAGAGGCTGAGCATCACGAACTGCCACGGATTAACTTCGTTACCAGAAGAACTTGGGCAGTTGATTAATCTGAAAACTCTCAGGCTCAGATCTTGTATTCATTTGGAGGAGTTGCCAAAATCAATCTCAAAGCTCCTAGAATTAGTGGAACTTGACATTTCTCATTGTCTTGGCCTTACCAAGCTTCCAGATAAGATTGGCAATTTGCAGAAGCTGGAAAAGCTTAATATGAGAAGCTGTCCAAACACGTACAGGCCTCCCGAGTCGATAAAAAAATTAACAAACCTGAAGAGAGTAGTTTGTGAATGGGAGATGGCAAAATGGTTTAATATCGTCTCGCCTCGGCTTCGCAATGTCGTAAAAGAACACCAGAAAGAAATCAGTTTGGATTGGCTTAAAGCATGACAGCATCTTATACTTCAAGTTTTGTACAGGAATACCTTGGATCATGGGAGGGGGGTTTTTGTATGTATAAGAGATCATCTTGGTAACATTGTTATAATAGGAAAGAAAGTGAGTGGATAAATATAGTATTGGATTACTAGTCTGTGATAATTTTGATTTGTAAGTTTGATATTGAGTTCATTGTTGGATGAAAGTAATGATATCACTTCCAAGTATGATGATAGCCGGACGAATTATCGAGTCGATAAAAACCAAACTCGATTTTTTTTTGACATACCATTTCATATTTAATTGACAATGTGTATAATAGATATCTCTACTTTTTCAATGTGAGATCTTCAATCGAAAATTGTTAGCAGTTCTTATCATTTATTTAACTGTTGACTAAGTTTTTTTTTTTTTTTGATATTCGTGACTGTCCGAGTCAGCTTGCGCGCACAAGCGCACCTCGACTAATGTCATGGGACATACCGCCTAACCCTACAACATTTAGATACCAAGGAAACCCGTAGAAAATTAATTCCTAAGTAGGTGACCACCATGTTGACTAAGCTATTTCTCCTGACAGGTTTTGTAGCGTCGAGAGAAGTAACATTTGAAAAATCCTCATGTTCTTCTAGGGTTTCTAAAACACATCAAATAGCAGAAGACAACATATAGTTTAAATCACTAATGTGCATATATTAATGGTATATCTGATCTTTTTATATACGGAAAATTAGTTCTTTTCTATTTAGTTTTTATGATTGAAAGTCACACTTTTACTCATTTCAATCATTCTAAAATTTTAGTTCATTTGTGTTTATTTGTATATTTGTTTCTTTAAAGTAAATTCACATCAAAATAAAAAAATTACTTCATCCATATATTAAAATTTATAATGACTAACCATCACTTTAGTCAACATTAACTAATAATGTTGTTATTTACTTGTAATTTCATTTATAGACATTCCATGTACCTTCATTCTTTCAATATCTCCCAATACCTGATCTGAAGAAGAGCGTGGTTACTTCGGGTATAGTTAAACAAAGTTTCGATTTCGCAGTTTCTAAAAAAACCAATGATTTTGTTATTTCAACGAGCATTATTGAAATGTCGATGGTAAAAGTATTTAGTTACTAAAGATAGTTAGAGTCAAAATATAAACTCCTAGAGACTAAAGTATACTGATCTCTTTTATATATTTGAACAATATGAAATTTTAGGTTTTAATAAATAACATACAATTCATATTGGCAATGGAATTTGAAGCTCAATCATAGCCCACATTGTCGTAATCATAGAAAGGTGGGCAAATTTGTTCCCATTGCAATTTGGTTTCTACTACATGTTTATTGCATGATATTTGTGTGATGATCTCATTCGCTTTATTTTTTGATAATTTTAGGATGGAACGTAAACGTTACATTGCATAATACAAAAAACATGCTTACAACTAGGGATGAACATGAGTTGGTCATTTTTCCAACCCAACTTTATATTTTCGGGTTGAGTTGCGTTGGGTCATCGAGTTTGTCAAATTATTGCATATATATATATTTATATTAATCAAATTAGTCATACTTTATACATAATATTATTATATAAAGTTCATGAAAAGATATAGATATTCAATATGCAAAACATTCAATCAAAAGTCACTCACTATTAGTACTATCATCATGGTTCATATATAATATCTCAACTATATAACATAAAATAAATAGATAATTAGAACAACAAATATATATGACTTAGTTCGACTTTTTTAAAACAAATAAATATTTAAAACCAACAAAAATAAATGACATAATTTAGTATACATTTTTTTATCATAATCATTATAAAGACTTTAAAAAAAATTAAAAACATATTTAAAAATAAAAAATCTAACAATAATAATTAAATAAAATAAATATACATATAATCTAAATAATTAAATAACATAATAATTATGTTATAGGTACAAAAAAAAATATTTTTTAAAATAAATAATAATTTCGGGTTGGTCGGGTTGGGTTGGGTTAATTTTAGGTCAACCCTTAACCCATTAAAGTTTCATAATTTTGAACCTAACCCAATCCAAAAATATTTTCAACCCAACCAGACCCGTCAAATTGGGTTGGATTGGTTCGGGTTATTCGGGTTGTCGGGTTTTTGAACACCCCTACTTACAACTGTGTAATATATGGTTTAATGTATGTATTTATTTATCTTTTAATTCTATCTATTTGATCCAGATCAAACATTAGACGAATATTAAACTTTCAATTTTGTGTATGATATATGAATTCTCAATTTTATACTTCTAGATCCTCCACTTATTCAAGATTTTAGAAATTTATAAATCTATCAAACATGAAAGTGAAAGTTTAGAGTTCGACTAACCACAGAGTTTTACTTTATATCTAATGCATCATTTATTTTTTCTAAAAAAATGAACTTACAAAAATGCATCGTTTATTTATTTTTAAACTAGAGATCTATGGGCAGAAAATTAAAATTTTACATACATTCGATATTTTTGAAGTTCAAATCTTATTAGACATACTAGTTTCAAAAATCAAATGAGTCGGTGGCGCGATTGGTTATCTGGTTCGGTATTATTCCATTTTCACTTCACAGTCACGGTTTAATCCTTGAAATCGATATTTGTAATCTCCTTCCTTTAATATGGTGTTAATCGAGTTCTATCTTGATGATTTTCATTTATTTGAGAACAATAATACATTTTTATAGGGTTTGTGATGTACATGCCTCTTAAAAAGAATAAAAAAAAATGATCAGTAAAACAAAAGGTGTTTCAAGGGAATTTGCTTTGTATGATAATTTTTTGTTTTTTTTTTTTAAAAAAAAAACATTTTTTTTTGTTATTTTTTTAATTATAGAATTTTTAGAAATATTTTAGGGATTTTCGGCTGTATAGCAAATTTTATACCCTACATTAGAATTATAACAACTTTTTAAAAATATTGTAAATATAACAACTTTTTTTTATAGATTGTATTAAACACTATTGATGGAATCTATCAGACACTATTCATGGAGTCTATCAGACACTGTTCATGGAGTCTATAAATCTGATTTTACTATATTTGCAAATATTTTTAAAAAGTTGCTATTTATTCAATTTTTTTGCCTTATGTAATATACATGCAAATTCCCAATATTTTTTCCCTAGCATAATTTTGAACATTTTTTTTTTGTAATATTTTAATTTTTTGAGTTACAATTTTTGATGCGGCTGAGCTACTGTTATTGTGAACACATATATATGTTTTTTTTCTTTTTTTTTAGTACATATTGAAAGATGAAGACAAATATCGATTATTGAGATCGAACCTATGACGTTAATGTTGAACTAATTTATAACAAAAGAATGATGTGCACACATATATATTTTTCATTGTTCTAATTTTTACGATTTTTTTATTTATTTTTTTCCATCACACGATAAAAATTCCCAATATTTTAATTGATTGTGGGTTTATATAAATAATTCAAATATAATACAGACACAAAGAAATATTTACATGATTTAAAAAAAAAAAACAGAAAGAATATTTTTGGGTGAATTAGTATATTGCCCTGATTCAATGTTCAGCATTTCACTGCCGTCGATTACTTCTAACAATCTAGAGCTAAGAACGCGAGTTTAAATTTGAATATAACCGAGCGCGTGGGCTGTGAATAGTTTTTTTTATCTGTTTTTGTGTAACATTTCATATAAAACCGAGTCAAAAACCACGCGCTCGGTTCGTTCATAGTCCCTTCTCTCGCTCTCAACGAGATTTTTGATTCTCAAAATTATTTTGAAACTTAGAACGACGAAACCCAGAATCTTCGCTGAGTAAAGCTTCGAATTCAATTCTGAAGGTTAGGATTTCATCAACTACGATTTTGTTTACTTTTTTCCCGTTTGTGTGTGTGTGTGTTCGTCGATTTGATGCGTTCATTTGTTTTGGTCTTTGAATTCTGGGTTGTAAATTTCACTTCTGTGATCTGATTGGCGCGTTTGGCGAAGATCAATTCTGTGGGATTTATGGGATTTTTTGTTTTCTGTTTTAGTTTTTCGCCCTTGGTCTTTTTGGGTGATTTATTGTGCAATTTTTGGCGTGTTATTGAAATTTGGAATAGCTGTTCTTGGTTAGTTTGAGATGTTCGCTGCCGTAATCTTTGGTAATGGAAGCGATTCGGGGTTACATATAACTTCGGAGTACTGAGTAAGTTTTCCCTCTTGAGACCACTCATGTTGTTTTTCTTAGTGAATGATGAATCCATGGTTAACTTTCTGAAGGTGGTTGTATTTTTCGTTTTAATTCTTCGAATGACAGTTAAAATGATAGGTGTATACTTGTTGGCGATTAAGTAGTGCAGAAATAGTAACCCATTGCACATTTTTAGGCCCCGTTTGATAACCATTTGGTTTTTTGTTTTTGGTTTTTGAAATTTAAGCCTATTCTCATTGTGTTCCACCCCTTCCTACAATATATCCATATTTCCTTAAGAAAGTAGGAGAATACTAACCAACTTTAAAAAACAAAAACAAACTGTTGGAAGCTACTTTTTTTTGTTTTTCAAATTTTGGTTTGGTTTCTTCAAATATAGGTGAGATGTAAATATCCAAGTAAGAAAAAATACATGGTAAGATAGTTGTTGTAGGCTTAAATTTAAAAAACAAAAAACAAAAAACCAAATAATTATCAAACGGGGCCTAAGTTTTGGTTTACTAAGTTTTGGTTTACTGTTTATGATGCTGAATATTTGGATTGCCATTGTAGCTTGCTAGTTAATAGTTGGTTTTGTGTGTTTCTAGTGAGCTCTGCAATGCACCGAGTGGGTAGTGGGGGGAATACATCCAATTCTTCTCGCCCCCGCAAGGAGAAAAGGTTGACATATGTGTTGAGTGATGCCAATGATAGTAAGGTAATGTTTTCCAGTATTTTCTTTTTAAATAATGATTTTATTATAACTTTATTTTCTTTTTGCTAAACTGATAGATTACATGATTTTGTCACTGCCAGTCACGATAAGGATTGTTATTTGAATAAATGATCTTTTAATTGGACATATGTATGTGAAGTTCTCGTGTGGATATTTATTCATATGCCATGCTTTTGTTGTATGCATGCAGAGGACCAAAATTTGAAGAATATAAACATGAAATTTGTCTTATTGTGGAGCATCAAGAAGCCTTAGTCGATGCTCTTTTCTTTATGCCACTTGATAAACTCAACTGTAGCCAATTATAGACGCCAAACAATGGCAAAATTTAAACCTTGTTATTGCATGCTTTAATTATATCTCACGGCTTTCTAATAACATATTTGGTATTTATATACGTTCTTCGTGGTGGTTTTATAACTTTAGCAAATTCTTTTTAACTACCCTCTCTCTATGACTCTTAATGAATGAAATGCTCTTTGTAAGTAGCTCTTTGGTTGGGGGTTCTCTCTTTCCCAGGCTTTAGGTCGTCTTCTTGTCTTTCCTTTCATTCCTTTTTAACATATTCTGCTGTCTTCTTATAAAAAAAGTACCATTATATCTGTGCTCGTACTCATTGTTTCAAAAAACATGTGAGGCTTATGCCTCACTGAGGCGGCAAGAAAAAGTCTCAAGGCTTACGCCTTGAGAGTGGAGAGTGAGGCTTACGCCTCTTTGGAGAGAGCTTAGGGCATACGCCTTTTGTTTAAATTGATTTCTAACCTCTTGTTTGTTGATTTTTTTAATTTTTCACTAAGTTAAATAATGCTTTATTATTTTTATTTTTGTTTCTCTATTTTTGTAATACATTATTACATTTATTTTTTTACCAAGGGATATTTGCACATTTTCCTTTCCATTTCCCTTCTTTGCACATTTTTTTATAAAGTTGTTTAAGTTTTTTTTAGTGTTTGTCAACTTTTAAGGAGTATTACAAAGTTAAGAATATAAAAGGTTTCAATTTTTATGATTTAAATATATTTTTTATCTTTAAAATGAGGCTTACGCCTCAAACCGCCTCGAGGCTTACGCCTCGCCTCATCGGGAGAAAACGCCTCAAGACCGCCTTAAGCCTTTTAAAACATTGCTCGTACTAGTAGTTTACTTCTTACTTTTAGTACGAGAAGGACCTTATGAGAGAGCTATCATGCCAAGGGCCTGATTATTTTGGTCTAGAGATTCTTTTTTTTTTTTTTTCTTTTCCCATATACATAAAACATAGGATGAGATAACTAGTTTGAGCTATCTATAAGTTAGGTATGTTAATAGGGTAAACCTTATGTTTAAGTTCCTATGAGTCTTTAGAAATGTTGATTGAAATGTTAATGCATTGCACGCTTGAGATTTACAGTTTTACATCTTTTGATATATGTAGCATTCTGCTGGTATAAATTGCTTGGCTGTGCCAAAGTCTTCTATTGATGGCTGTGATTACATTTTTACTGGGAGCCGTGATGGTACACTGAAAAGATGGTCACTAGCTGAAGATTCAGCCTCCTGCTCTGCTACCTTTGAGTCTCACGTGGACTGGGTATTTCTACTTTACATTCTCATTTCTCCCATACAATTTTATGCTCTTAAGTCTTAGTAATAGTTGTAGTATAGATTCATTTCTCTTTCAAGCCTCTTTTGGTTTCTAATAAGTAGTGTCTGAGACTTGTTTTTGGATAGGATAGGAGTAAGTATTGTCACAGATTGATAGGATAAGGCAATTGTTAGTGATACTGATACCCTAAATAGAAATTCAAGCTCCCAGGTTGGGAACTCACCTGTGACATTACTCCTTCGATGTCTCCGCCTCCGGTGCCTGGCCTTGGGACGGGCGTGGTTACCCTTGTTTCAAAAGAAAAAAAGAAATTCAAGCTAAAAAAGTGAATAATCAGAGAATATACATGAAGGTATTACATCTAAAAGATTTAACTCATCAACAGCACTTTTCTCCTTTTCAGGTTAATGATGCGGTCCTTGTAGGCAATAATAGGCTTATTTCTTGTTCTTCAGATGGCACTGTGAAGGTTGATATTCTTCATTTTCTTTTACATCAACTTCTGTCGTGTTGTAATATAATTTGATTGAACTATTTTGATCTATTCTAAACCTTTGCCAGACATGGAATTCCTTATCTGATGGAGGTTGCACTAAAACTCTGCGTCAGCATTCTGACTATGCGACTTGTCTTGCTGCAGCAGAAAAAAATGTAATTTCTTTGCCAAACTTTGTGTAAACCTTGTGGTATGCTCTGATGAAAAGATTACTGATTGTGAAAGCCTGTAGTGAGTCTGTTGGATTTTGTTATGTTTTTCTGGGACTGGTATTTCATTTTATGTAGGTTGTCTTCTGATCCTATCGTAGTATCGTGCTTAATAGAGCAATGTTGTTGCATCTGGAGGTCTTGGTGGGGAGGTTTTCATATGGGATTTGGAGGCTGCATATGCGCCAAGTTCGAAGTCATGTGATGCAACAGATGATGAGTGTTCAAATGGTATCAATACTGGAACAGTTACAAGCTTACGCACTATCAGCTCAAGTAACAACATTTCTACACACCCAACCCAGTCTCATGGTTATGTTCCAATTGCTGCAAAAGGCCATAAGGAATCAGTTTATGCATTAGCAATGAATGATTGTGGGACGCTTCTTGTTTCTGGTGGAACTGAAAAGGTATATTATGAATCATATAAACCTTATTTGGTTGATAAATTGACATATTTATTTACTGCAAAGTTGCGAAATGGATGATATTGTCAGGCAGCTAAATTAGTTGTTTCTTCTCACTTCCTCCAGGTTGTTCGTGTTTGGGACCCAAGATCTGGTTCAAAAACCATGAAGTTAAGAGGACATACAGATAATATTAGGGCTTTACTTTTGGATTCGACTGGCAGGTTGGTTAGATGGAATCTTTCTTTCTTTTTGGACCCTTTTTTTCAGGTGCTATACTAAAACCTATTTATTATGACAATAAGTTTCTTGAAAGTGATAAGTTTTTCAAACGTGTCTATGTCAAGTCATCATGCTATTTATATTTCATATCTATATTAGGTAGTGAAGTTCCAAACTGGGGATCTTATCGTGGTTATGGTTTTTTTTTTAAATTTTTTTTTTTTTTTTTTTTTTTTTTTAATAGCTTTTTATGGAGTTGAGTTTAAAAATTGTTTTTATATAAAAAATTGGAACCATCATGAAGTTGCTCAATTGGTCAAAGAGGATCTTGGGGTGCATAAGGAGATGAGTTCAATCCATGGTAGCCACCTACCTAGGAATTAATTTCCTACGAGTTTCCTTGGCATCCAAATGTTGTAGGGTCAGGTGGTATGTCTAGTGACATTAGTCGAGGTATGCGAAAGCTGGACCGGTCATTCACGAATATCAAAAACTAAAAATATATAAAAAAATTGTTTAAACGTGAACTTGTGGGAGAGGAAACAGAGTTTTTTAGGGTTTTGTTTTAAAGAAAAAATAAAAATGGAAATGTATTATCTGTATTATCTTTTTAAAGGAAATTTAATGTTTTTCAAGAAAAAAAGAAAATTTAATGGAAATCGTGCAAGTATTGTATATTAACTGTTCAACTTTCCTTTACATGGAATTTTATTGGAAAACGTACTAAATCTTTATTGTCTCTGTTCAACTTTTTTTTAATGAAAAATTCAATAAAAATCATAACAAATATATATTTTTTGTCTATTCATCTCTATTTGTGTAAAAATAAATGAAAAAAAATATGAACATATAAAAGTTAGATCTGACAAAAATCAAAATTACATTTAATGCATATAATTAATTTATTTGACTTTTTAGGGAAAGTTTCATTAACAATTAATAATTGATTTAATTTAATAAAACTTTTTTAAAACAATTATACACAAATTCGTACTCTTTAAATAGTTGATATAGATATTTTAATGTTTCAAATACTCGTATAAATCTTACTTATTTGATGTTTTCTTTTCTTTGTTTTGAACTTTGTGGAATCAAACTATGTTTTTATAGATATATATTTTAAAGTTATATCATGTTTAATCTTTAAGATTTTGCTACTTATACCTATATTTAAAATTTTAATTATTGTTTATAAACTTGAAACTTACGATACACGATATGTTGTGATATACGATATATTAAAATTAGATTTCAATACATGTTCGTTTCGCGAGTTGACAACCTTGGTCAGGAGAGTCTTGAGGAACTAAGAGGTAGGTTGTAAGTTCAATTCATGCTGACCACTTATCTATCTAGAGATTAATTTCCTACAGATCTCCCAAACATCAAAGGTCAGACAGTTTGTCTTGTAAGAATCGTTGACGTTTGAGTAAGCTGGCTCCGACACTCACTAATATATATATAAAAAAAAAGTTAGCGGGAGCAAATTGCTAAATTGCCCTACTGTCTCGTCTCAGAGCCATCTTTTTGAATTTGTATCGCTCTTATTGCCTTGCTCATATTATTTTTCTTTTTAGGATTTATAATAAGATTCTATTTACATTGCTGCAGGTTCTGCCTATCAGGATCTTCGGATTCCATGATCAGGTAGATGGGTCTTGCCACTTTATTTTGTAGTGTTTATGTAACTTACATTAGCATTATAATTTAAAGGCCTTTAATTCTTTTTAAAAAAATTGTGTAATTCTCTTCTTGCAGACTGTGGGATCTTGGTCAACAACGATGTGTGCATTCCTATGCAGTACATACTGATTCTGTTTGGGCGCTAGCAAGTACACCATCATTTAGTTATGTTTATAGTGGTGGTAGAGATCTCTCTGTAAGTTTCGTTTTGTTCTAAGAAAGTTCCTTTTCCTGTTTGATTTGGTTTAGTGTTTAGTTTTATCTTTTAATGCCTTTTTTACTTTTATATTCAGCTGTATATAACAGACTTGTCGACAAGAGAGAGTCTTTTGCTTTGCACAGGGGAATATCCCATTCAACAATTGGCAATACATGATGATAATATATGGGCTGCAACTACGGATTCTTCAGTCCATAGATGGCCTGCTGAAGGGTGTAACCCTCATAAGGTTTTTGAAAAGGGCGGTTCATTCTTAGCTGGAAATCTGTCATTTTCTAGGGCAAGGGCTTCCTTAGAAGGATCTACTCCTGTGAGTAAATCATGCAGTTATTTTCTTGATCATATTAGTTGAAATGTTTACTATCGCATATTTTCTCTTGACTAGGTTGCAATCTAATTTATTTTTCTTTGGGTGTTTTTGTAATATTATTTTCTTAGACACAACTATCTTTATGGTTGTCAGTCAGTCTTTTTGTAATTTCTTGCTTGTGGGTTTTTTGTTTGTTTTTTCATTAAATTTATAAAACTTTTTGTTTGTTGTGATGATAAGGTTACACATTTCTGGTATTTCCACCACCCTTCAATACATTTCACAGTTTGTTGCTGCTGTTGTGTGTGCACGTTTTTAGTATTAATAAAAATCAATGGAAAGAAGTTTCGTTAATATGGTGGTTGGTAGTTGTGCCTTCAGAGCGCTTTTGTGGGAGGAAAGGAATGCTATAGCATTTGAAGATGAGTCCGTATAGATTTTTTTAACCATGTACAAAATACGGCCTCTGGTTGGATTGCCTTGCACACAAAAATCTTCTGTAAACCATCATGGGTTGGTCCAAGACTCAAGAGAGCTTGGGAACTAAGAGGGGGTGTACTGAGTTTAATCTATGGTGATCGCCTACCTAGGAATTAATTTCCTATGAATTTTCTTGACAATCAAATGTAGTAGAGTCAGGTGGTTGTTCGTGAGAATAGTCAAGATGTGTAAGTTGGTTCAGACAATAAAACAAATCTTTTGTAATCAGAATCTGTGGATAATTATTTTTTTTGTTTTTTTTTTTATTTTTTTATTTTGTTGATGATTGTTTGTGATTAACAGGCTCTAATCAGATAGTTTCTTGGAGGGGGTGTTATCAACCCCTGACCCTTGTTGCCGTTTTTTCTTCTTTGGAATATATATCCTTTTGATGTTTTGCATCGCTCATTATTTTTATTTTTATAAAATCAATGGAATGAGGCTTCATCAATATTAGATTAGAGTTATTTATGCTGATTCTTGGATTTAGGAAACTTAATTTTTCTTTTTGTTTATTGTGGTAAATTGATTTTCCTAACTTGTTTGTTAAGTTCTGTACATATTCTGGTCTTCCAATGGAAAGAGGCTTCATCAATATTAGATTAGCGCTAGGCTCAAGGCAAAGGTCTAGCGCCTTAGGTAAAATGGTGTTCGTCATCCTATGGTAAATTGTTTAAAATAAGTTTTTACTAACCCTAAATGCAAAAGTCCTTTTCGTTTAGGTTTCTTTTTTGATTCATTATTAACAACAAAAAATATCTTTAAAAAAATTGCAAAAATTAATATTTTCTGATCCTTAGAGTATTTCTTTTCAATATTCCCACTCCAACTATATTACTATACTATCTCTTCTTTATGAAAATTCTTATATGTAGTGCGCCTCACAACAAAACCCGTGCTTCTCTGCCTTAGTACTTGCTTTTAAAAGCATTACTTCCACCATCTTTGCACCTTTGTTATTTTTTAATAACTGTGACGGTTTGGGCGAGCACGCGCTCCTCGACTATTGTCACGAGACATACCGTCTAACCTTACAACATTTGGATGTTAAAGAAATGTTAAGAATTTAATTCCTAAGAAGGAGACCACCATAGATTGAACCCGTCACCTCTAAGATACTTAAGGGCTTCTTGACCACTAGGTCACTCCATGATGGTGATACGATCCCGAAGGTGACTCAAGTATACAAGAGGCGCAATAAGAAGTGAAGAGTAGTATATGGACTTTATTATT
>JBBMEF010000021.1:8278616-8288856 GCA_037832685.1 Sicyos baderoa | reverse complement strand
GCTGCCGATTGAAGTGAAGAGAAATGAGTGGGCTGAGAAGAGAAATGAAGAAAAGCCCAATTTGTTTTAATAAAGGGTTTTTTTGGTCTTTTCATATGTCCGAAAATTGATTTTGCTATATTTGCAAATACTTTCATTATTTTGCTATTTACGTAATATTTTTGCCTTATTGTAATATACATGCAAATGCCCCTTTTTATTATGCATTAAAAATCTCCTAGATTATTTGTGCAATTTTCTTAAAATATTAAATGAGGAAAATACTATTTTAACAAAAAATACATTAAACAGGGGTGCATTAGTAACTTCATTCCGGTTCAGAATATGGTATTCCACTGCCGTCGATTCTCTCCAGGCCGTTCCCCTGCGAGGAATCCAGGGCTCAGATCGCGAGTACAAAACATTTATAAACTCGAGCGCGTGAACTCTTCACAATTTTATCTGTTTTTGTATTTACAATTTTACCCTCGATTAAATCCCAAAAAACCGAGTCAAAGATTAGGCCACAATAAAATCGAAACAGAGAAAAAAAAACCCAGTTCTTAGTCCTCTCTCTCTCTCTCAAAACATTTTTTGCAACTTCCGTAGTGGAAGAACGTGAAGGACGAAACCCAGAATCGTTGAATACAACAGATTTTAATTCGATTCTGAAGGTTTGGATTTCGTATCTCAATTCGATTCTGCACATTTTGGTGTTGATTTTTTGATATTTTTTTTTTATTTTTAATTTGGTGGGGGTGTTCGTCGGATATGATGCGTACATTTGTTTTGGTCCGATTTTGTTGTTTTGGATTCTGGGTTGTGGAGTTGGTTTGAATTTAGTTCGTCGTGCGCTTTGAATTTCAGTTTGGTGATCTGATTGCTGCGTTTGGCGAAGATCAAATTCTGTGGACTTTTTGTGTTTTGTGACCTTTTTGGGTGTTTGAGTAAAATTTATTGTGTAAATTTTGATGTGGTTTTGAAATTTGGAATAGTTCTTGGGTTATTTATTGGAAATATATTAGAGATGATGCCCGCTGGCGTATAATCTTTGGCAATGGTAGGAAATTGGGGGTTTTCATTTATGATTCTTCATTTCAAGATTGTGTTGAAGCTTAAATAAGTTGAGAGTTCTGGTTATGTTATCCCTTTTGAGACCACATATGTTATTTTTCTAAGTGAATCGTGGTTAACTTTCTAAGGCGATTGAGCTTTTCGTTTGAGTTATTTAAATGATATTTACAATGATGGGTAGGTGTACTTGTTGGTGAAGTACGTGTTGTGTATATGAAGTGGTGAAGAAATAGTAACCTATTGCGCGTTTTAAGTTTTGGTTTGCTGCGTTATGATGCTGAATATTAGGATTGCCATAGCTTGCTAGTTAATTGTTATTTTATCGTTTGTTTCTAGTGGTCTCTGCAATGCACCGAGTGGGTAGTGCAGGGAATACATCCAATTCTTCTCGACCTCGCAAGGAGAAGCGGTTGACATATGTTTTGGGTGATGACAATCATAGAAAGGTAGTGCTTTCCCGTTTTTTTAAAATGATTATTTTATTAGAATTGTATTTTTTCTTTTGGTTAAACTGATTGATTTCATGCTTTTTGTCATTGTCATGATATGGATTGCTATTTGAGTAAATGTACTTTTGCGTGCGGATATGTATTGATATTCCATGATTTTTAGGCGGCGAAGTACCTAAATTTGAAGAATGTGTACATGAAATTTGTCTGCCTGTGGAGCATCAAGCATTTATCTACGTTATTTTATGCTACATGATAAACAAAACTTTTGCAATTGACTCGAGTCTATGAATTAGCTGAAACTCTCATGCAATCCTTCTTGTGAACTTGACAAAGATGGCTTTTAAACGGAGGGAAACTTGACCTTGTTGTTCAATGGTTTAGTTATATTCCATGAAGGCTTCCAATTTTGTAATATGTTTCTTATGTGGGATTTACTATTATATATGTATAGTCTCCAAGGGTGGCCTCATTGGTAGAGGCTTGCGGTTACCTTGGAGGTCCATGTTCGTAACCCACGAATGAGGTTCATTGTAAAATTCCTTGTTGTGGGTCCGGCCTTGGGACGGGCTCAGGTGCTCGGGTATGTAATGGGCGAAGCTATGCGTACAAAAAAAAAGTGCTAGTAGTTTACATCTGTGTATTTACTTTTAGCCTGAGAAGGTCCTTTTGAGAGAGCTATCATGACAAGGATCTGATTATGTTGGTCTAGGGGTCTCTATTTTAATTCTTTTTCCAACAAAGGATGAGGTAACTACTTTGAGCTATATGTTAGACTAGACATGTTAATAGGGTAAACCTTAGCCTTTTCACGGTCCATAATCTATAATTTTGCTTTTGTTTAGATTTTTTGCGTCTTTACAAATGTATATTGAAATGCGAATGACTTGCATACTTGAATTTCACAGTTTTACATTTATTTTTTATTTTTGTAGCATTCTGCTGGTATAAATTGCTTGGCTGTGCCAAAGTCTTCTATTGATGGCTGTGATTACCTTTTTACGGGGAGCCGTGATGGTACACTGAAAAGATGGTCACTAGCTGAAGATGCAGCGTCCTGCTCTGCTACCTTTGAGTCTCATGTGGACTGGGTATTTCTATTTTGCCTTCCTTTCTCCCATCCCATATAATTTTATGCTCTTAATAATAGTTATATTATAAATTCATCAGCTTTCATGTCTCTTTTGGTTTCTAATAAGTAGTTTCTGAGACAGATTGAGAATGCAGTTCTTAATGAATAATGAAAGACAGAATGAGCATACAAGCAGGTATTACATGTAAAATATTGACTCATCAACATCACTTTTCTACTTTTCAGGTTAATGATGCAGTCCTTGTGGGCAACAATAGGCTTATTTCCTGTTCTTCAGATGGCACTGTAAAGGTTATTTGGTCTTGATATTCTTCATTTCTTTTTTCCATCAATTTCTTTTCTTTTTCTTTTCCAACAACTTAAGACATGTTGTAATGCAGTTTGATTGAATTATTTTTATCTATTTGTTTACCTACGCTAGACATGGAATTCCTTATCGGATGGAGGTTGCACGAAGACTCTGCGTCAGCATTCTGACTATGCGACTTGTCTTGCTGCAGCAGAAAAAAATGTAATTTCCTCGCCGAACTTTGTGTAAAACCTTGTGGTATGCCATGATGAATAGATTGTTGATTGTGAAAGCCTGTAGTGAGTCTGTTGGATATTTTTTCATAGTTTCTGGGACTAGTATTTTATTTTATGTTGGTTGTCTTCTGATCCTATGTAGTATCGTGCATAATAGAGCAATGTTGTTGCATCTGGAGGTCTTGGTGGGGAGGTTTTTATATGGGATCTGGAGGCTGCATATGCTCCAAGTTCAAAGTCAAGTGATGCAACGGATGAAGAGTGTTCAAATGGCGTCATTGCTTCTGGAAATTCACTTCCGGTTACAAGTCTACGCACTATCAGCTCAAGTAACAACATTTCTACACACCCAAACCAGTCTCATGGTTATGTTCCAATTGCTGCAAAAGGCCATAAGGAATCAGTTTATGCATTAGCTATGAATGATAGCGGGACACTTCTTGTTTCTGGTGGAACTGAAAAGGTATATCCTGATTTCCCACACCCTCGTTTGGTTGACCTATTTAATTATTGCAAGCTTGCAAAGTGGAGTTCATTGCGAGGTAGTTAAAATTAGTTGTTTTTTCTCACTTCCTCAAGGGTTGCTTAGTTGTCTCTTCTCACTTCCTCTAGGTTGTTCGTGTTTGGGATCCAAGAACTGGTTCAAAGACCATGAAGTTAAGAGGACATACAGATAATATTAGGGCCTTACTTTTGGACTCGACTGGCAGGTTGGTTGAATTGAATCTTTCTTTTTTTTGTTTGGATTTTTTTTTTCCAGTTGTTATATTAAAACTTAATTTTCATGTCAATAAGTCACTTGTTCAAAACTTTGGGTGAGCTTAACAAAAGAACCATTGATGTCTCCAAAGTGGTGGCCTTAGGGCAGACACATACTTTTTAAAAGAAAATAGAGATTTTATTTGCATAGGAGTTTAAATATTTATTAGTCACGTGGTGTTGGCATGTATCCTCAACCAAGAGGTCGCAAGTTTAAATCTCCCACCAAAAATGTTTTCATTGAACTAAAAAGTATTTGATAGTCACCTGATGACTTCTGAAAGAGAGTTAATCTTGAGCAAATTTCTAATTAGCCATACTCCCCTTTCAGGTAAATCTTATTGAGTGTATCGCTCTTATTGCTTTGTCCATATCTTTTTTATAGGAATTATCATAAGATTGTTTTTACATGGCTGCAGGTTCTGCCTCTCAGGATCTTCTGATTCCATGATCAGGTAGATGAGTTTTGCCACTTCATTTACTGTAATGTTTATGTAACTTGCATTAATGTTTGTGTTTTCCTTTTCTCATAAAATTATTTCAAGCGTTATAATTTGAAGGCCTGTAATTCTCTCCTTGCAGACTGTGGGATCTTGGTCAACAGCGATGTGTTCATTCATATGCAGTACATACTGATTCTGTTTGGGCACTAGCAAGTACACCATCATTTAGTTATGTTTATAGTGGTGGTAGAGATCTCTCTGTAAGTCCTACTTGTTAGAAAATCATTTCTCTGTTTTCTTTGGTTCTAATGCTTAGTTTTTATCTTTTAATGATCATTTCCTTTTATATTCAGCTGTATATAACAGACTTGTCGACAAGAGAAAGTCTTTTGCTTTGCACGGGGGAATATCCCGTTCAACAATTGGCCATACATGATGAGAATATATGGGTTGCAACTACAGATTCTTCAGTCCATAGGTGGCCTGCTGAAGGGCATAACCCTCAAAAGGTTTTCGAAAGGGGCGGTTCATTTTTAGCTGGAAATCTGTCATTTTCTAGGGCAAGGGCATCCTTAGAAGGATCTACTCCTGTAAGTAAATCATGAGTTATTTTCTTGTTCATATTTGTTAAGCTTTTACTCTCATTTTTCCTCTTGACAAAGTTGGGTACGTACTTATTTGGGCGTTCTTTCGAGTTTGAATATAATTTCCTTAGAAACAAGTGAACCTTCGCAGGTAAGTCCTTTTTAATTTTATTTTCCAAACCATATACAAAATACGGCCTCTTGGTAGATTACTCTACACAAAGAGTAATATGATCACAAGTGATTGAATCATCATGAGTTGGCTTTAGAAATTTATTGACAAATTTTTATCATCAAACATTTGATATTAAGAAAAAAATTATTCAACATAATTTTTGGCCCCCTCAAATATCGAAACCTGGATCCGCCCCTGGTTTCATGTATTTGGTGATCTCATGGGGTAAAATATCCTCGCTTTTTCATGTTTATTGCTTTGATTCCCTTACTATATATGGAGATCCATATTATAGATGGATTGTCTTTACTTTGTAATTTTATAGTTTCATACATCTAATGAAATTGTTTCTTATCCAAAAAAAAAACTTTGTTTTTATGATATTGCCATTTGGCAGTCTTTTTGTAGTCTCCCTGGATTTTTGCCCACTTTTCCGTTTTATCAATGAAATTTCTTGTTTGTAAAGAAAAGGTTATATATGTTCTGGTATTTTGTCCACCCTTCCACTTAATTTCACACTTTTTTGTTGTTGTAGTTGCTGTTGTGTGTGCTTAATATTTATAAAAATCAATGTAAAAAGGTTTCATCAATTATAGAGCTTTTTTATGCTGATTCTTAGATTTAGGAAATTTTCTTTTTCTTTTTATTGTGGTAGAGTGAATATCCTAAATTGTTTATTAGGTTCATGTTCATATTGTGGTCTTTTACCATCTCTGCACTAAATTTTGTTATGTGTTAGTGTGCGTGCTTGTTATTGGACAATGGGTTTAATCAATACTATATTTTTAATGCTAATTCTTGGATTTTGGAAGCTTGATTTTCCTATACTTGTTTATTGTGGTAAAATGATTTTCTTACTGTTTTATAGGTTCCTGTATATAAAGAACCAACCTTCACTATTTCTGGAGCTCCAGCAATTGTGCAGCATGAAATTTTAAATAATAGGAGGCATATCCTGACAAAGGTAATTATATTGCTTAATTGTTGAACTCTAACTATGGCAAACTCTCTGCTAGCATATGGCTTTATTGTGCTATTTCTATTTACCTCAACAATATGTGATCTTCTGTCACAGGATGCTGCGGGTTCTGTGAAGCTATGGGAAGTTACCAGGGGCATTGTAATTGAGGATTATGGAAAGGTTGCTCTAGTCATTCTTTTGGTTATAATTTTTTCTGCAAAAATTGATATAATTGCTAAAAACACAAATCAGTGCCTGATGGGGACATTAAAAGAGAGAGAAAAAGCTTTTGATGGACACATTTGGGACACGAAATTCTTCTGTAAACATGCTTTAGTATAATGTTCCATTTTGTTAACATTGCATTTTTTGGTTTTAATGTAAACATTTTAGGTCTCATATGAAGAGAAAAAGGAAGAGTTATTCGAGATGGTAAGATTCTTTTATATATCACTTCTGTTGTCGTATCACTATTTCTGCTTGTGATGGTCAGTGACACTTTGAATTTGACATGACTCCAGGTCAGTATTCCTGCATGGTTTACTGTGGATACGAGGCTTGGGAGTTTGTCGGTTCATCTGGACACTCCCCAGTGCTTTTCTGCAGAGATGTATTCAGCCGATCTTAATATTACAGGAAAACCAGAGGATGATAAGGTTAAACATTATTTTCTTGTTTTTAGTTATGTTTAAATTTAGTTGAAGGCTTTTGTGACCCATTTAGGCTTGCCTTTGTTCCCCCCTTCTTTCCTATTAGTTGATTAATTTTTTGGATTGAATTCTGTTTCTGTGTAGTCATGGTTTGGACTCCTTTTGCGCAGATGTTTTTTTTTCTTCTCTGCACTTGTATATTCTTTGATTTTGCTCAATGGAAGCTCGGTTTCTCACATTTCCTTCATTTTGGATTTTTGGATTTCCTTTTGTGCAGACGTTTCTTTTCTTTCCGTAGGTTACAAGTCTAATATAATCGAGTGCTGAATTTTTTTCTGTATATTTTTTCAGGTTAATCTAGCTCGAGAAACCCTTAAAGGACTTATGGCTCATTGGTTAGCCAGAAAAAAACAAAGATTTGGATCACAAGCTACAGCTAATGGAGAAGTTCTTTTGAGCAAGGATATTAGTGCCAGAAGTCTTTCCCATTCAAGGCTTGAAGCAGTAGATGTCAATACTGAAAATGACTCCATGATCTATCCTCCATTTGAATTTTCAACAGTTTCTCCTCCTTCAATCATAACGGAGGGTTCTCAAGGTGGTCCTTGGAGAAGGAAGATTACTGAATTGGATGGAACAGAAGATGAGAAAGACTTCCCGTGGTGGTGTTTGGACTGCGTATTGAATAATCGCCTACCTCCCAGAGAGAATACCAAGTAATCTTTTAAATTCAGATCTCACCCTCTTGATTATTGATTTGAAAAGTTCGCATGATTTTTTTCATGTGTTTTAAACAGGTATGGTGCATCATGCATGCTTAAAGAATTTATGGCCAATACTAGGGAGAGTTACTGCAACTTCCATTTTATCCTTCTCTGCTTGTAACTCTTTTCTTAGATTTGTTTGGGTGTTGAGATTCTATAATCCATATAGCCATCTTTGGACAAAGTTATGAGGGATTTATCGGGGATGGGGTCGATTCATTTGGAGTTTGGGGTTTGGGTATTGGTAGCCTGAGAATGAGAGATGGGTCTATAGTTTGTTTAAAGGGTGCTAGTTTATTGGGCTTGTTAGAGGGAGCTTAGGACTCTGTGACACAAAGTTCTCGTGAGAAAAAATGACCTCCATTCCTCCTTTGGAGTGGGTCTATAGTTTAGGGATTTTTACACCCTCTCATAGACAGGGAGTTGTTGGAGGTTGCCTCTTCGCTCTTGCTTTTTGATTACCTCTTTTGTTGTTCAAGGAAGGAGGGGCCGAGTGGGATTCTCGTCTCTGACCCCTCTCCCTCCTAAGGTCTTTTTTTTGTTTTTTCTTTTCTTCTGAGGGCTATCTTGCTTTCCTCAATCACCCCTTTGTTTTCTTCACTTCAAAAAGTGAACACTTTAGATTGTGTGTCGAGATCCTTTTTTCTTCTTTTTGGGCCCAAGTGGTGCTCCCTTTGCTCATGCATTGGAGAATTTCGACCATAATCTCCAGGATGTTGTTATGCTTAGTTGATATGGTCCACGAAAGGGCCTCTAGTTTATATCAGGCTTGCGAGACTATTCTTGAGGGGATTTGGCTCGAGATGATGGGTGAGTTTTTTAGAGGTAGAGAGAGATCCAAGGGATAGTTGTGGAGGTTGTTCGGTATAATACCCCTTTATGGGTCCTCCTTTTCTTCAATCTTGAGATTCTCTTGGTCTGATTCGAATCAATAATCTCTTGGTTATCAGTTCATACTTCATGCTAGTTAAACTAAGCTGAGATTCTCTTGGTTGCGGTTTGATTCGAATCAATAATCTCTTGGTTATCAGTTCATACTTCATGCTAGTTAAACTAAGCTCTTATAGGCGTATTATTTCCTCAGATGGAAGTCCTTTCTTATAGTTTTTTTTGGATTCCTTTCTGGCGAGGCTTCTTTTTTGTTTGCTTATGTACATTATTCCCTTTCTTATAAGGTAAGCTTGGTTTCTTATTAATTTTTTTTTTTTATAATATTCCAGTTACATTATTCTTGCATGTAGATGTAGCAATGCTGTGCATGTGCTACACTATTTCCATGGTTATATGTTCTAATAAATGCAAGTATTTCTTGCCTGACATATCTGGGGTAGCTTATTAATAAGACTAGAGTGAGGTGAAGATGAAAAAAAACATTGATTGTTTTTGTTAACAAGTCATCCTCTGTTTCCTTTCACATGTACTAATTGACAGTACTCTCTGCAGGTGTAGCTTTTATCTACATCCTTGTGAAGGTTCATCCATTCAGATTCTAACACAAGGAAAACTAAGTGCTCCTCGTATTTTGAGAGTGAATAAGGTCAGTTTTAGGGTCAGTTTTCTATTTTGTTACTTATATGCAACATTTGTGGCTTGCACGAGTATTTGCTATTTAGAAAAAAATGCTCTTTATTTCTTTTCCTTATTACTACAAAACAAAGAATAATTCGATGAATTGGATCAATATCCGGATCCTATTGTATATGTAAATCATATAAAAAAGTAAGAGTTCCTTTCTTGATTTGTTCTACAGAAATAGAACCTCTTCCATTTTGATTCATAATGGGAAGTTCCTACGACATGGTAGATCGTTGACCTTTGAAAAAAGGGGAAGAAGTAGTTTCTCTATTTATTTCATTTTTCAATTAGGTGAAAAATCAAATAAATAGAGAAAAGCCGGCTATCGGAATCGAACCGATGACCATCGCATTTGCGCATCAACAAATAAAACTTGCTTAAATTTCCAAGAGCGTTGCCCTTGTGAAAATTATGTATATACTACTAGTTGTAAGTTTTTAACCCTCATAGTTTGCATGAGGACAAACTATTTCAACATTCGACCTCCTTAAAATCTGTCGTATGCAAAGGTAGGTATAACTTATAAGATAATATAGTTTCATATTCTCTAAACCCAGATAAAAGTGATTTATTGAGTTCTTGGCCATGTGAGAAGAGGGTCTATCCCCATGCCCCTAGGCACAAGTGCAAGAAGGTACTGCATGTGAAATGTAGAATAAGATAGTGAAGCAGATACTCTGGTGAGATTGGTATGCCAAGGACCATGAAAATTGAGGGCAGATTGACCAATGAGAAATTCTGGTATTAATACTATAGACACTAGTAAAACATACGATTTTTTTTTTTTTTTTGATAGGAAACAAAAAAACTTTCATTGATAGGATAAAAAGTTACAAAAGGTAAATAGAGTTGCAAAAAGCCTTTCCTAGAGTAGATAAACTATAATTTTTGAAAGGATTTGTTTTGTGGGCCCAAGTAATAGCAAGAAAAATAATAGAGTCTATAATGCTCTCCACTTGAGGATTAGTATCAGAAAAGATAAGATCGTTCCTTGTATTCCATAGCTTCCACCAGAATGCAAAAATAAAGAGGTGCCGTAAGATCTTTTTCTCATTTTAAAGGGGTGCCCATGAATGTGATATGATCCAGGATCTAGATCATATCGAATATAAACTATTATATAGATAAATATGATAAAGTCCCAAGAACCAGAGCATATAAGCCTCAAGTTCCTGGATATCCTAAACAATGATATCCTACTCTATTTAT
>JBBMEF010000021.1:8228231-8274050 GCA_037832685.1 Sicyos baderoa | reverse complement strand
ATGAAAAGACACAAACGCCCTTACTAACTAATAATATAATAAACTAATTCCTAAACTCCCAAGTTGGATCGTATCAGAATGGTATAAAGCACACAATTTTGTTCTAAAGAAGATATGTTGTCAATTTCAATTGCCAGAAGATGTGCACAGCCTTTCAAAATGAGAACTCATGAACAAGTTTTTGATGGAACAATTCAATCCTCCTGGTTAAATCATCATTCATCGATTAACTTAAAAGCTTAAGCTAATAAGTTGGATAAATTTAATTATATCAACCAACCTTTCCTTCCACTTGTGGGTTTGAAAATTTAAAAATACCTACTAGTGAAAATACAAGACAACTTGAAAGGAGTTTGGAATACTCTCATACCATTTTGAATCACGTTAAATCACCAATCAACTTAAAATCTAAGTTGATTATGTTGGAGTAAAATTTAATCATATTAACCAACACTAGTTCCAATCCGGATCGTGTAACCGATACAACTATATGATATGTGGTACCAAAAGATCTGTAGATTTGATAATTTTTTTGTTGGGACATCAAGATGGATAACTATGGCCCGAAGGAAAATTCCATGTCTAACCCAACCCTCCTATTATTGTGTGCTTGGAGGTGGGTGATTTAAAAGGAATGCTGATCTTTTCATATTTATATTTAGTGTCAGGACCTAGCCTTTTTGCATTAATCTGCTACAGGATTACCAACAGAGTCACATCCAGTCACCTGGCAATCACTATGTAGTTTACGGATTTGATGTAACCCATTTTTCTTTGCTATTTAATGTAGGTTGTAAATTATGTTGTGGAGAAGATGGTTCTTGACAAGCCATTGGATAATGTAATTCCGGACGTTCCTTTTGGTCCTGGACTCTCTTCGACAGTTGGAGATGGATCATTTCGGTCTGGATTAAAGCCTTGGCAAAAGCTTAAACCTTCTATCGAAATCTTATGCAATAATCAGGTCTTGGTCCCCTGACATTAGTTTATTTATTCGACGATCTGGTATTTTTTTGGTGTTGTATTCTGCAGGTCTTTTTACTGTTTTTTTTATTTGTTACATTACAGGTCTTGTCCCCTGAAATGAGTTTAGCCACAGTAAGGAATTACATCTGGAAGAAGCCCGAGGATTTGGTTCTCAATTACAGAGTGGTTCAAGGCAGGTGAACACATGCATCAGGCGTGTTTTGCTCCGAATAGGCGAAAATAATGGTTCGTTCTCAATGAAAGTTTTGGTTCTCATATAAGTAAATAAATAAGGCATGGCTGGATAACAATTTGGTTTTTGAAAATTATGCTTGTTTTCTAATGGGTTTTATCTTTACTAATGAGATATTTGAATTCTTAGTTGAATGACAAAAAGCAAAAACAAGTTTTTTATTTTATTATAAAAGGCTAAATTATAAAAAGTAACCTTGAACTTTGCCATTTGTTTTAAAAAATACCCTTTTTCATTGAATAGTTGTCCTTTACCTTTTATAAATATTTCTTGGGCCTCTTATATTTGAGTTTCTGTTTTTAAGACTTTTTTTATAATTATTCTACATCCACTATTTTACTTGATTGGAGACCATTTTTGTGGACTTCTTTAGTGGGCGTTCTTAAACAATTTCTGACTTAATCCTAATGCTAAGTGGTTATTCTATAATTCAATTCCTGGTAACAAGTTCCAAGTTAGTTCCACACCAATTTTTCGTTCAATATTCTAACATAGGAAACCTTAGGTATTTTTTAAACAAATAAAATTTTCAGGAGTGCTTTTTGTAATTTAATTTTAAGTACTTTTTTTTTCTTTAAAAAAATGACTTAAAGTACAAAACAAAAAAATTCACAATTAGTAGTGTGAACTTATCTAGCTTTTGAGATATATTTACTTGCTATTCAATTATTTTTTATTTGTTTTTTCAAAACCAATATATAAAAATAAATATTTAATAGTAAGGCTAAAAGTCCATAATCCTTTTTAACAACTCTCAAAACCAAGTATTTCGTTTGAAAACCATTTTGAGCATTGGTTTGTTATCTTGTTATAGGTGATTCTCTTGCTGAGGAAACTGGGAATGTTGTTTGTTCTCGTGGTGCTTGATATGAATGAAGGCATTGCAGTTCTGAACATCATCAACCCACTTCTCAATTCCGCGTTGTTTATCGAACCTGCTGGGAGCTTTATGGTCATTGTTTCGAATGTAAAGCAGCCGCGGCTATAGATTTTTCGATCTTCATCATGGGCCTGCAAGGTGTAGCTTTGACAAAAATACTGCAATAGGAAAGAGCTATGGCATGGAGGTATTTTTTTTTGAGTATGGAGAAGATATGGAAAATTTGGTGGGAGGGACTAAATTTAGAGTTATGATGTCGAAAGCTGTGTAGATTTGAATGGTTGTTGTTTACATACACTTTTAGTCTTAGAAAACCAAGTTGTGAAGGTTATTTTTGTTTTTATTTATTTATTCATAAATAAAAATGTCTTTTTTGTGCTCTACTGTTAAAACGAAAATTTCCCCCTCATTTTGTTGTTCTCTCTTAGAGAGTTTCGTTTGTGATTGACCTAACCTCTTGTAAAAAAAGTTGAGGCATTTCGAATGGTTTGTAGATACTCTCGTGTCTCCATTCACTCGAGAGGTGACGCGATCGCAAAAGCTTGAGTTTTGAAGGTTTGTTTTCCTTAATGTTAAGGGATGGACATGATTATTTCGAGTAAAGTTGAGCGACTTCTCAATTCCAAAAAAAAAAGATGGGGAATTTCGGATGGTTTGTACTATTGAACAAAGTGGAGGGAGAGGAATTTTTTCAAATTTGGACCTAATGCACAAAATTATTATTTTTAGCATCTAACATCTTTTTGACAAACTTTTCCTTGAACATAAAAAATCTACGTTCAAGGTTACCATGCTCTTTTTTTATTAAATGTCAAACGATGGAAATGTTTATGAGGACTAGGATGGATAGAAAGTGAAATTCGAAACTTTGAAATCTTCCCAGAATAAAAATCTTATCCTGAAATTGATTAAAAAGTTATTTTCTATTAAAATAAAAATGAAGATTTTATTGTTGCTGTGTAGAAAATTAAGATTTTTGTTGCCATTTATTTATTTTTTCAAAAGATATTGTAATTGATATATATATATATATATATATATATATATATATAATCAATTTTCCTACATTATTCACTGCATCAATTTTTATTTTATTTTAACCAAAAGAAAACTTGCCAATACTACTTTTTAAAACAAACTCTAAATTTGGGGAAAAATATTTTTTTTTCGAAGTTAAGTTGTTTTAGTTAAACAAGATTTATAGCTTGTCCTAACACAATCATAGATTTGCATTAGCATTATCTTTCCATTGTAACACTGGTTGAAAATTAGCATAAAATGATTCTTTCTTCCATTGAGAATTTGAACAAAAAATTAGAAGTGTTTTGCAATTAAAACATGCTCTAAATCAAATATATAGATTTGAACAAAAAATTGGAGACCACTCTCTGTCTATGTTAATATAGAAAGCATAGACACATTTTATATACATTATGTTTTGTTTGTATTAATTTTTCAGCTAACTTTGTTATTGTAGGTATAATTTTTTGTGGGCTATGTCATAAAAATATTGCAATTAATGATGCCTATTTAATGAAATTGTGATATCATCATATCCTAACAAAGTAAGCTCAATACACAAGCTACAATTGTGTTCCACACAAACAATGAGTATGAAGTAGAAATATGCTCTCTATTGAAAGTGTTCAGTAAACCCCGATTGTCTGGTCATATCATTAATAATTCATATAAAATTAATATTTAAGTAAGTAATTCATATAAATTGAACTTATAACTTTATAGTTTCCTAAAATCATCTTAATCGGTCGTTTATATATATTAAATTATTTGCAACTTATGCCCAATATTTTTTTAAAAAATTATTATCTAATCCTGTTTTCTAAAATTGTTCAAACATTCATAAAAAATACAATTAGTCAGCCAACAAATAGTTGAGCTTCAAACAAATATATACTTAGGAATAAAAAAGTCATGAATTAGTTATATATATTGAAAACTAGTAATGTTGATATAAGTCTAGGTAATTTGCTCATAAGTTAGAACAAGCGTCACGCAATCAAATACTTGGGGTGGAATATATACATAAATATCATCTTCTACTTTTCTTTGAAAGCAACTGAGCAATTAGTTAAACACCACATGTTCTCTCTTTTCTTTTTAGGACCACAAATTATTGCGATATACCTTCATCGACTGAATGCCATGTACTTAGTTAATCGGGTCTCGTTGAATACATTTCACAGTCTGCATTCCACATTAAGGTCTTTTATGTTTTTTTTGGGCCTATATAAACTCGAATTAAACTCTATGATGTTCATTATGTATCACACTCTCCTTAATAAAACTGTTCTTCATCTCTACCCATAAACTAGCTAACACAACATTAATAAATCACCTAAATTTTCTTTGTTGTTTCTTTTTTGTGCGTTTCTTTTATATTTTCGATTCAATTGTTTATTGTCATTTTCATAACACAAAAACTCATTACATGGAATATTATACTCTCAAATAAATAAGAGTCGGATACCGATTTTTCAAGATTGAACATGTAATGTGGTGTTGTTGAATTACCACCAAATAATGAAATCAATACACCACCAATCCTTTCGGGGGCACCACACATGTTAGCTCACATGTGGCTAAAAATGCAACACGATGAAGCAAGAGCTCAGTGGCTGGCTGGCAATGGCTACCAGCAGCCGATTGTCGCTCGTTCTCTCTCTCTCGGACCCACATGGAGCAGAAGATACCAATAATTTCAGACCCGTTGGTCAATCCTTTACAGTAATTAATACTTACTTTATTTGCACTTTTTTTTTGTTCACTTTCTCCAATGGACTGTTTACGGTTCTCATTACTCAATTAAGAATCAGCGGGATTGGTTCTTGATTTCGTGTTCCAATCAAATTTGAACTTAATTTTCTGTATTAGCTATCTGGGTTTGTTTTAATTTGCACTTTTTTTGTTGCCCAATCTCTTGTGGCTCATTTTGTTGCCAACAAACGTGTTCGTTTGGTTTTTTTTTTTTTTTTTGGGGAATTTGAATGTTTGGTTTATTTAAGCTGTTCTTGAAAGTGGGAACTGCTGAATCTTGAAGCTTGTTTGATATTTTGAAAAAGGGTGTGGCTTATCTCATTGCTTGGATAAGCCATGGCAGCTTGTTTAGGATTTGGGGTGTCATTGTTTGGAGTTTCGGTTCACCCGAATCGAAATCGATGGCGAATGCGGGTTCAAAGTGAAGGTGGAGGAGCTTCAGCTGATTCAGTTTCAGCTGTTGTGAATGAGAGGAGTTTGTCATCAATGGATAAGGGGAATAATGGGTGGTTGAAATCTGAAGCTGCAGAGAAGAAGATGATCAAGTTGAGAGGTGAAGTTCCAGAGAAGTTGGAGCCATGTTGGGATGATGGGCATGGTGCTGTCACTGTTAAAGATTACTTTGCTGCTGCTAAGGATTTTACCGATGACGGCGGTCCGCCTCGCTGGTTTTGCCCTGTTGCATCTGGATCTCCATTGAAGGGCTCTCCAATTCTTTTGTTTTTGCCTGGTAATTATTTTGCACCAGCTGAATTTTTTAAAATAAATTGATAACCGGTAATAGGAGTTTCGTCCCAGAAACCGAGCACTCACATCCATTCTAGGGTCAAAATCCAAGAAATAATAAGAGATTTTACAATTAAGTTTATTGTGCGTTTCACTTTCAACTTCAATAGAGCATATGTTCAACAGGTTGCCCCTTGTGGACATCAGCTGGCAATTTTATAACTGTAGAAATGAGAGGTTTTGTCACCTGTGATATTACTTCTTCGATGTCTCTAGTGCCCCGCCTAGGGATGGACGTGGTTACCTTTGTTTCAAAAAAGAAGAAATGAGGTTTTGGTTTGTGTGTTTGAAAAAATTAATTTCTAATTTTAAAATATGGAATGGCTGAATATGGAAAGTTGGGATTAAAGAAATGGTATGTTGTCATTTGTGGCTATAGTAATATATTTTTGGCAATTGATCTTTAGATAAATTAAACTTCTCCATACATCGTTTGGAAGAATTTTAGTAAATATTTTTTTTTCTTAAAAAAAAAAAAAAATTATAGTAAATAGTTTGTTTCCTCTAGAAAAGCATCCTAACAATTGTCCAAGCTTCCTTTGTTTCTGTTTAGAGAAAAGGAAAAGGAAAAAAATATAGAAAATCAACAAGCATGGTTGTAATTTTTTTTTTTTGTCAATCTTTGAACATGTGTTTGAATAATTTTCCAACTTGCATATGAATTTTTTTTTTATCTAATTTGGATTTAGCATTGGTTCTGTACTCTGTAGGAATGGATGGCACTGGATGTGGCCTCATCTTGCATCATAAAGCTCTTGGGAAGTAAGCCATTCACTTCTCTGTTGAATTGATCAAATTGGCTCTTATGAAGTGGAAAAGAACCCAAGAAAAAGAAACTTAAAATGTTGTAGGGTCAAGCGGTATGTCCGGACCGTCCGGTGACATTAGTCGAAGTGCACGCAAGCTGGCCCAGATAGTCACATATATATATAAAAAATAATACTAAATAAAAGATTGCAAAGAAACACCAGTTAGTGTCGACGAGAGAATATGAACAATTATAAGAATGAACAAGTGAATCTATTTTCCTTGAAATTAAAATATACAAGAGTACAAAGTCTAGGAATCTAATATCACATAAACTTTATTTGCTGGCAATGGAAGTCCACAAGGACATATTGCTACTGTAAATTTCAATTAGTGCCATTAGGAATCGGATTACGGTCTGTTGCATTTAGCGTAGTCTAATTGCTTTGATTAGATAAGACAATCCTACCCGAATCTCTACATTGATATGATATATTGTCCCTTTTGGATCTAGATATTCATGACTTTGTTTTTAGGCATCTCACAAAAGACTTCATATCAATGGAGATGGTTGTCATCACTTATATATTCATGATCTTCCCTTCATCTGACCAATATGGGATACTTTGTTTGCATCCAAAACACGATTGTATTGCATAAAAGCATAAGAGATTCTGAGATGAAAGCATTTCCTTGTTTCTGGCAGGTCATCTAACAATGCACTCAGAAAGCCCATGCCAATATGGAAGACATTATAGTTTCTTTAACCAATGAAGAGAAAATTCAACTTAATTTTTGCTTGTGTTTTTTTCTTCTTCTTTTTTTTTTTGCACATGTTCATGTGCATGAGCCTCACTATTAATTCTTCAAGTTTATTAAGCTGTTGTTTTATATTTGGATAAATTGTTTTGTCATTTTATACTTGACTTATGAATTAGGGTAGTAAATATGTTCAAATTGGTGGCATTTCTTTCCCTTGTAAGTGAATGGAGCATTCATTAAAGTATCAATCTTCTGTTGCAGGGCTTTTGAAGTTCGGTGCCTACATATTCCTGTTCAAGACCGAACACCATTTGAAGGTTTTAACTTTTTCTAAAACTGTAGATTGGTAAAGTCCACATTGTTGTCATTGTTCATTACTTGCTAGACATTTTATACACAACTGATGAAGCAGACTTGTGTTATCTTAAGGACTTGTGAAGCTTGTTGAAGAAGCTATCAGGTCAGAGCATGCTTCTTCACCAAAAAAACCAATTTATTTAGTTGGGGACTCATTTGGAGGATGCTTAGCACTTGCAGTTGCTTCACGTAATCCCGAAATCGACCTTGTTCTGATTTTAGTAAATCCAGGTTAGTTTCTGTTGAAATGTATTAAATTGTCAATCAACCCAAAAGCTTGGGGTAAATTTAATTGGCTCGAACTTAGGACTTATTGCTCTGATACCATGTGAAAGAGTGTGGACATCCATCTCAAAACCAATTAGTGATGAGAGGAGTAGTCCACCTACCTTATAAACACTAAGAGATATCATCACCTTATCACTGTGAGATTCTCAACATGCCCCCTCAAGATGGTGCCTTTTTTGGGCTACCAGTTTTGAATCGGATCTCAATTTCTTTTTATTGGACCGTATATACCCGTCTGGGCTTAATAGGCTCTGATACTATGTTGAGTTATTTTAAACCACCGATCAACTCAAAAGCTTAAACTAATGGGTTGGGGTAAATTTAATTATATCAACCAACAGGATGGGTTGGAGTAAATTTAATTATATCGACCAACAGTTTCATACGTGCACTTCCACTTAAGTTCATGTGATCACATGGAATGGTTTGGTCTGCTTTTTTTTTTCCATTAAGTCTGACAGTTGTTTTGGCCTTCCATTAGCTACATCTTTTGGCAGGTCTCAATTGCAACCCTTGTTGCCATTGTTAGGAGCTATGCCTGATGTACTGCATGAAACAGTTCCCTATCTTCTTAGCTTTGTTATGGGTAAGTTAGCTATTTCTTAAACAATTCATGGATTTGAAGCTATGATTAAAATGTAAAACCATTTCTATATACTGCTACACCAGGTGAACCCTTGAAGATGGCTTCAGTCAATGTTGAAAAAAAACTTCCTCCAATTCAGCAATTAGAAAAGATATCGCTCAACTTGACTGCTTTACTACCATATCTTTCGGTAAGGAGGATATAATTTTGGTTTTTCTTTCATAGAATCTAGTTGAAGTGTGCATTTTGAATAATACATTTTAAAATGTACCCTAAGGGGTCCCCAAAGGTTTAAATTTTTGTGGTTCATTAATATTGTGTTAGCTAGCCCACGGGCATAGAAGAGGCATAATTTTATTAAGGAGAGCGAAAATACATAATGAACATCATGAAGGCTAGGGTTTAAATTCAAGTTTATATAGGCACTCTCATTAAAACCCTATCACAAATAAAATGCCCATTTACATAAAAGGCCCCTCCCTCGCTGACTGGGCAGCGAGACCCCGGTCCTTGACTAACTAACCGTTCTTAATTATCTAACATGAATGAAATGATTTAATATATAAAAAAAACTAAGATGGTCGATTTGATTAAGCTTAATTTTTTTTTTCTCATTTTTTATGTTTTCAGGATTTGGCTAGCATTATACCAAAAGATACCCTTCTTTGGAAGTTGGAGCTGCTCAAATCAGCTGCAGCTTATGCTAATTCTCGTCTCCATGCGGTTAAAGCCGAAGTACTCGTGCTTGCTAGGTTTTTACCAGAACTAAGCGTGTGTGATGGGTGTGGGTGGTGTTTTTTTTAATAACAGAACTTTCATTAAAGAAAAAAAAAAGGTACAAGAATAAGAGCTAAAAGACCGAAAAATGAGGTAACGATTAAGACAAGACTTAAAAATAATACGACCAAACTATAATCTAAGTGCTTTAAAGATTCTATTGTTTCTCTCTCTCCAAAAGTCCCATGAAAAAGCACACAATCCGGTTCTCCACGAAAATCTCCCTTTCGCCAAAGGGAAATGAAATAAAATGCGAATAGAGAAGGATGTATGTGGTGTGAGTAGAGCTCTAATGACATCTTATACGACCTAATAACTAAGAGGTTACATAATCGAAACCCCCCGGCTCCAAAGTTATTGAACTAAAAAAAAGAAGATAAATACAGCCCTACATATATCTCGAAATTTTGTTCCCACAGCATCCATTAGATTAGCTAATTGAACCTTACGCCATGGTATGCTATTAGTCACTTGAGTAAATAGCTGTCAAGAGTAAAGAACCCGTTTAATAATGAGTTTGCTAGGAAATATGAGATATATATAGGGCTTAAGAAAGTGATTTAGTGGTCAAATAAAGGTGTTGTAAGGCATAAAATGCTTAGAGGTTATGAGTTCAATCAATCATTTACCGATGAATTAATTTTCTATGAGTTATCTTGACAATTAAATGTAGTCAAACGGTTGTCCCACAAAAACAAGTGTTGGGGCATCCGGCTATGATACCTTGTTGAGTTATGTTAAATCACCAATCAATCCAATAGCCTAAGTCGATCGATCGGAGTAAATTTAATTATATCAACCAACAAATATAGTTTTAGCCCCATTTTTCTAACTTTTTGAATCTCAAATTGGGTTTCTATTAGTGATCATCATGAACCACTTCCTGTCAAAATGATTCTGTTTGAATTATTTATTAAAATTGTAAAATCATTCTACTCAATAGTCAGAATTTGATTGTTTCGTAGTTCTACTTCTTATAATTGATTAGAATTTGTTGTGCCTTTCAGTGAGAAGGATAACCTGGTTCCAAGTGGAGAGGAAGCCCAACGACTACGGAGATTATTACAGAATTGTACAGTTCGATGTTTCAAGGAAAATGGGCATACCTTATTATTGGTATGTCAAAAATATGGATAAGAAAAACATATACTAATGTCTAATTTAAAGAAAAAAATATAGCATTCATGCTAGGGAATTATCAAAACTGCAGTATATTCTACAATTTTTAAGAATCAAAATGATGATTATTAAACGTAGTGTTATGAAATCAGAAACAATAATCAAAGAAATCGATAAAGAACGTGAGACAAAATACGATGATTTATGTGTTTCACTAACTGTGTGTTAGCTACGGTAGAGGAGAAAATTGTTTTATTAAGGAGATAAGAATACAAGAATGTCGATCAAATGAGGCTAGGGTTTTAAGATCCTGTTACAACATACGGCCTAAAACACATAAAAGCCCAATACAAAAAACATAAACTCAATTACATATTTCATCTAGGTTTTGAAGGCGTTGCCCCTAGACCCCGACTCGCTGACTGGGCAGCGAAACCCCCAAATGAGTAATTGTGGAGCATCATAGTTTCAAGGCATTTTAACAAAAACGTATTTGGAGAAAGAAGGGCAAGAACTGTTACAGTTCAAGAAACTTAAAACAAAAAAGAAAAAAAAAAACTTTTGTACTTTACAGTATTTTTAAAAAAAATAAAAAATAAATATGTTGCCTTCTATTTTACCCTTAAATACTCCAAGAATAACTGTTCATAATAGAAAAAATGAATGAAATACTCTTTCTTTTATTGCTTCTTTATCTCTCGAAATCCTCAGTTGGGACTGGGAATACAAACAAAGGGATAGTAGTCTCACGTTGGTTAAATAAGAGGTAGATCATGAGTTTATAAAGGAAGACAAACATCTCCATTGGTACGAGGTATTTTGGGTAAAACCAAAAACAAAACCATGAAACCGTATGTCCAAAATGGACAAGCTTTAAGTGGTAGTTCGGATCCCCATTTATCTTGTATCTTTGTTATCTTTCTATCATAATATATATATTTATTATTGGTTTCATGTAACAGGAAGATGGTATTGGTTTAATGACAATAATTAAAAGCACTGTCAAGTATCGTCGATCAAGAAAATATGATATTGTTTCGGATTACATTCCGCCCAGTTTAGCAGAGTACAACTATGCTTTCACTCAACTCACTGGGTAACTCTTACATCAATTAGTGCTTTCTTCCCTCTCTCTTTGTAGTTGTATTAGTCTGAAATTGTGTATGATGATGAGTTCAATCCATGGTGGCCACCTACTTAGGAATTAATTTCCTACGGGTTTCCTTGGCATCCAAATATTGTAGGGTCAGACGGTATGTTCCGTTACATTAATCTAGGTGCGCACAAGCTGGCTTGGACAATCATGGATATAAAAAAAAAAAGATTGTGTATATAAAAATTGATCAAATTAATTCTTCTTGTGGTATGATATTAATATGTATGTTAGGTAAATTAATAAGCTTAGGTTAGGTAAATTTAATCTTTTTATTAATACTTTACTCTCTCCGTCCAAGGACGGCAAGGCCAAGTAAGTGAAAATCAATATTAATCGGGGAGAGGAACTTATTTGGACCCAAAACCTCTTGTTTTGATGACATGGTCACTATTTTGAAAAAATAAAAATATTCTAGTATATTCAAATCGGAGGAATGACACCGAGATAAATCGGAGGAATGGAGACACGAGAGGTGCCTACAAATTAATGTCATCTCAAACCTCAGACCTTGAGGCACACCTTCAAAGCCCAAGCCTTCGACTATTGTGTCACCCTTGGAGGACTTTGTATTTGGGCTTTGTTACACACCTATGCATGAACCAAGCTGATTAACTTTCTCCTCAGATTTACTTCTGTAGGCTGAAAATTAGAAAACTACTAAAAGCTATCATATATTTGGCAGATTATTTCAATTTCTCACTGGTTCTACGATGTTCTCAACTTTGGGAGATGGAACTATAGTGAAAGGTCTTTCTGGAGTTCCTAATGAAGGTCCTGTGTTGCTAATAGGATATCACAATTTATTAGGATTTGAGCTTTCATCTTTAGTTGAAGGATTCATCAGAGAGAAGAACATTGTGGTTCGTGGATTGGCGCATCCGGAGTTGTTCATGGGAGGACTCGATTCTGAATCTTCTGAAATTTCTACGGTTGACTGGGTGAAAGTATTTGGTGCAGTACCTGTCACTGCCAACAATCTGTACAAATTATTATCAAACAAAGCACATGTTCTCCTCTATCCTGGGGGTGCACGCGAGGCTCTTCACTACAAGGTACTTTAAGTTTTTTACTTCCATCACCTTGAAAATTTTGCAGTCAAATTGGCTACAACTGTCGTTTTGTAGAATAGAAATAAGTTCTTATTCATTGATCGATAATTTACAACCTTACAACTAATACAGAGAGAGAGAGAACACATCATGCAACAAATATTATTCGAACATCTTCTCTACACCATAATTAGTAGTAAGTGAAATGGAAAAAAAGTTCAAGCTGATATGACTTGTTTAAATTCTAAGAACAATTAAGAAGGTTCAAGATAATTGTTCTATCTGAAGTATCATCTTTTGAAGTTCCAATTGTCAATCCCATGTTGTCAAATGTGTGCATTAAAGTAGAGTATATATAGAATATGCTTTGACATTAAGCAGCTCAAAGTTTTGCAAAACATTTGGAAAGGACTTATGCTTAAAGTTTTTCGTGTACTTGAGTTTTGCATGATTCAGCTGTTTAGTTTTCAGACTCTAACATCATGTTGTCTCTAAGAGAGAGGTCAGGTGATATCATGTTTAGTTTGGTCTCATAGGTCGATTCCGTTTTGTAATTACAGTCTCACTACACTGTTTTCTCAATGGCAAAGCTTCTTAATAAAGCGATCGCCTTTTGTTACTTTTCCGTACATCAATGAAAGGTTTTGTTTCCTATAAAAAAAATAAAAAGAGGTCAGGCAGTATCTTCATCGAGTCAAAATGACATTGTAACCTATGAGATTAAGTTTTCCCATGTTTACTCATTTTCTTCTCTGAAAACTTGACAGGGTGAAGAGTATAAGTTGTTCTGGCCTAATCAACAGGAATTTGTGAGGATGGCTGCTCGTTTCGGGGCTACAATTGTACCGTTTGGTGCTGTTGGAGAAGATGATATAGCACAAGTAAGTTCGATTACCCGTGCATCGGTTTGATCGTATTCACACACCAGTTGGCAGCTCAAGCATGAGGAACATGGAAAACCTTAATCTCATTGTTATCACTACCTTATTTGCAGATGGTTTTAGATTATAATGACATGATGCAAATTCCTGTACTTAATGACTACATCAGAAAAATAAATCAGAATTCTACTAAAGTAAGGTAACTGTTCTTAATCATCATGGTGTATGATTAACTTGTATTATTTACTTACACTTCCGTTAGTTGGGAAACTTACCAGACTAGTCAAATCTAGAAAATACTTACAAACATGGTCACTTAAAAAAAAATTAGCTAATGTAGTCATTGGTATTAATGAGTATTGTCACATACATTTTTATGATACTGGTATTAAAGAGTATTAAAACGTATTAATGATTATGGATGCAAATATTTTAGAATTTGCTTACATTTATAATTACTTTATGAGAAGAGTCTATCTAATACAATTTTTTTTCTCTCTATATTATGTGATTTCAGGGATGTGGATAGTGGAGAGGTTGGTAATCAGAATCTTTTCTTGCCATTACTCTTGCCGAAAATACCCGGTCGTTTATACTACCTATTTGGTAAGCCAATAGTAACAAAAGGGAGAGAGGAGCTCCTGAAGGACAAGAACAATGCAAACGAGTTGTATAATCAGGTTAAATCTGAAGTCGAACATAGTTTAGCTTATTTGATTCAGAAGCGGAAGGAGGATCCATATCGAAGCTTTATCAACCGAACCGTGTATAAAGCCATTTATTCCTCTCAACATGAAGTTCCTACATTTGACCCTTGAGAAATGATTCTTTAAGGTGATGCTTAGTCTTTTATCAGTTCTAGTCTCAACCATCGAGGATTGACCTAGTGGTTAAAGAGCGCTTTGGGGATCTGAAGAGGTTATGGATGGGTTCAATCCATAATGGACATATATCTAGGAAATAGTTTTCTACTGTTTCTTGATATCTAAATATTGTAGAGTCAGGCAGTATGTTCGTGAGAATAGTTGAGGTACGCGTAAGCTGACCCAAACACTCACGGATAATTTTTTTTTACAAGTTACAGTCTCCTCTTTTATGTTAAGATTGTTTACTCATTTTCAATACAAATCAATTTTATAGAGGTATTTACATCTATGCTCCTATTTTGATATTGCAGTTCGATACAGCCATTCTATCCAAGATTGAACCTTTGGAGATTTGCTTTAAAATAATTCTCTGGCAATACATCAAGTGGTACCTAGAAGGAAGACTTCAATGGGTATGAGTTATGAGCTTGAATTTGGTTTTGATATCCCATCCCAGCCTGAGGAAGATACCTATACTAAAAACAATTAGGAACACTAGAAAATCCAAACTCTCATTAAACCACACAAAACTTTATTACCTTGTAAAAGTAAAAATATACATTTAATCTCACAAGTTTATTTGATAGATTATTGTATATTTATTCCTCTTTATACTTTGATTTGCTTGTGGGCTGAAATATTTATTTGATTCAAGATACTGTCTGGAACAGGAATCACTATCCCTTTCTTTTTATGCACATTTTGACTCATGACTATTCTCATGGAGACAGGGGACAACTGTCTGACTCTACAATATGTGATTGTCAAGAAATACGTAGAAAATTGATTCCTAGGTATGTGATGTTGCAACAATAGATTAAACTCATAACCTTTTATTTTTTTTCAAAACCCTCTTAACAACTAGGTCAATCTATGATGGTTATGTGGTACAATATCAAGTAGAGAAGAAATGACATTGTGAGAGTTCGACTTTAAACACAACTAAAGCCTAAAAGCTTTAACAAATAAATTAGACATTTAATTCTACAAAACCATCATAGAGTAGCGTCAAGAAGGTCTTGACTCTTTTGAGGAACTAAGAGGTAATGAGTTCAATTTATGGTGACTACATACCTAGGAATTAATTTTCTACAAGTTTTATTGACATCCAAATGTTGTAGAGTTAGGTGGTATGTCCTGTGACACCTGTCGAGGTTCACGCAAACTGACCCGAATAGTCACATATATAAAAGAAAAAAAAACAATATTTATTCCTGCAAATATATTCTTAACAGATTGAAATGCAAGTTTTTAAACACCACAATATACCCAAAAGAGATTTAGATGTATTAACAACAGTGTCAATATGTAAAGATTAGGATGTATAATGGGTTTTCTTTATTCCTTGTTTCACATCCTAATGACAAGTCAAAAGATCAATGACTAAACAAATCAGTTTTATTCTGTGCTTAGTGCAGGTTGTCAATAATTAGAAAAGACTCGGATAAGCAGAATGTGATTCCTTATCTTTTTTCTTAGTGGGAGAATTGATCCTCAAAATGATGTGGTGGTGTAATTTCATAGAGGATTACCATGGATAGTTGCTAGGGTAGTTATTCCATGGAAAAGGATGAGAACAAATCTTTTAACTGTAAAAACTGATTTTGTGATCTATCACGAAGTGATCTGTTTATCGAAACTGTTGAGTTATGTTAAACCACCAATCAACCCAAAAGCTTAAGTTGATGGGTTGAGATAAATTTAATTATATGAACCAACATAAACTTATCATGAAGTGATATTACTTTGCTCGCACAATCAAATCAAAATATTTTGTTTAGTAGTTTAGCTATTCTTGTTTGTTTGTTTTTTTTTTTTTTTTTTTTTTTTTTTTTTTTTTTTTTTTTTTATATATATATCAAGAATACTATGATTGTTGTGATAGAAATCATAAAGGACAATCAAAGAATAAGAAACAAAACACAAAATTTTGACATAGTGTTGGTAGAGGGAGAAACCATTTTATTTAAGAAATCGTAAAAATGCAAAATGCTAGATAAAAGGTATAAAAGCTTTAAGAGAGTTTATATAATATATTCGTAGTGCAACATGACTCAAGACATTTCATCAATAATTATTATCAGTGTTATGCCAATAAACACATTCATTATTTACACAATGGTAAGATACAAAGGTTTAAATCAACCAGGTTTTACCTTCTAAATGGTCTGTGAGACTATTTATCATCTCAACAAGTACAAAAAAGGATTCTCAATAATTAAATTGAAATTGAAGTTCACATAGGTTCTAACTAAATCACCACTTAATCAAAAAGTTAAAAGTAATTGGGTTACAGTACTTTCATTAATCTAAGTAACATGCCGGAGTAGAGATTCGAACTTTTGACATTTTAGTCGATTATATAATGACTTAACTAATTGAGTTATACTCAGGTTGTTCATATTGATAGCTATAGTAAATTGTTGGCTTAGGCCCTTAGCTTCTTGGGTAAAGTAAAACAAGATCCCTATCATATCCCTTTCAAAAAAAAAGAAAAAGAAAGAAACAGAAAAAGATGCCTATCATATCCTTGGTCTATTCAAGAACATAACCTGAAATTTTGAGACTGCACTAAAGGAAGCTTCAACACATACTGGCTAAAAGTGTGGCTAACATTGGATTGGCTAGACTGAGTTGCCTATATAAACCATTCACAAGCAGAGAGAAAAAAACCACAAAGGTCTCTAAGACATAAAGAGTAAATCACACTCATTACCCCATGGCCGATTTTCGATACGGTTTCTTTCGTCGCCCTGACAACAAGAAGACCGAATCACACCCCGAAGAAAATAGGAAAACAAGCCATGTCCTTGATCACAAATCCAAGCTATATGCTCGTGCTGATCCAGAAGAAAGGCGACAACCTATCAATGTTTTGCCTGGAACGAGGTACGTCACGACAACCGAGACATATACCAAAGAATTTTACTTAAGTTCAAGAGACGAGTCCCCACATAGCCATGCCAAGAAATATGAACCAGTGAAGCATCATGATTTCAATAAACTCATAGCCAAAGTCCCAAGAGATGCAAGCCAGCTAAAACATGACATGAGCTTAAGTGAACCAATGAATGATATTCATAAGGCCATAGAGTTTTTCAAAGAAGTTGTAAATCTTCACTCTAGCAAAAATCCTTATCCTACATCAGATAATCCTAAGAAATATGACTACACGGAAACTATTGACAGCGACGAAGCAGCTCGGAAATATGGGAATCTTGGTGCACGGCCCCCGGTGCTCGGCGCCAATGTAGCAACCATTGACTGCAAAGAAGCTGCAAGGAGGTATAAAGGTGCAACAGTGTGAAACCAAGTGAAAAAGGATGCACTTTGTTATGGATGTAATCATGGTTGTCAAAAATGTACGATTTACGTTTCAAAACGTACAGAACGAATCGGGATGAAAATGATTCAAATCATATTTTGACTCGTAAATCATACGTTCTCGAACATCATGTAATGATAAGACTAGGTTTGCAAATGTAGCTACTGTTTCAAAGACTCAGCAGTGTTTCTTGCTTTTGTGTTTTTTGTAATGTGTGCAGCCATCAATAAAGTTTAGTAAATGTGTGAAATTATAAGTTTAGCTCACCAACTTTCCATTTTTGTTTATGACTTTTATAAAGAGTAAAGCTATGGAGCAATAAGGTGAACTTCTTAAGATCGAACCTATAATTATGGTGTTGAACTGGTTTACCACCAAACAAAGAAACCAACGCGCGACTGACCCTATCGGTTAATTGATCTTACCTATAAAACTAACAAAGCTCAACATATCATTAAGTTAATTTGTGTGGTTATTCTTAATGAGTTGTGCAAAATAATGTTCACTGATAATTTCCAGCTATAAGAATTAATTAAGATAAAATTAACTTAAAAAATGGGTGCACTTCTAATCTTATTAATCTATTATTTCCACTCTTAAATTCGTGCAATTTATATTAACAAACATGTGACGACTTTATTGTTAGCTAAATATAATAACTATACATTCAATTTAGAGAAATAGTTTGTCAATCTATCAACAAAATAACATATATTTTGCATACGAACAATAAACAAAAGATAATTTAGTACTATTTCATAATTCTATTAGAGTACTATTTCATAAAATGTGTGATTTAGAGTACTATTTCATAAAATGTGTGCTTATGATATTTCATAATTCTACTAGAGCACTATTTCATAAAATGTGTGCTTATGATTAAGAAGACATGAATTTGAATTGTTTCACTTCAATTATAGTTAAACTAAAAACGAAATACAAAGTAAAATTATGTGCCTAGCATGTCTTATTTTGATGTCTATTAAGATCATAATCTTTAAAAAATGTGACTAGTAAATTTGTGTTTAATGATCAAATGGTGTTGAAAAATGCTTAGAGAAAATAATTAGTTCATTTATAATGGCCATTTATTTAATCATTAATTTTCTACTAGTTATTTTGCCAACCAAATATAATAGAATTGGGCCCAAACACTAAGTTATATAAAAGGAATGTTTCTCTAAAGATTATCACCCAATATGCATAAAAAATCCAACTTAATAGTTTGGATGTTGTTAACTCAACCTACTTTGAAATCTGTATTCGATTCTAGTTGAAGCTTTGATTACGATTAGGCTGATTATTGGTCCTGGCATATTTTTTTGTTAGATCTATAAAGGGTTGGCCACCTTCCAAGTCGTGGTTCAAGGCCTCGAGCATTTTCAGGGGAATATCCTTGATAGTGATTTAAAGTTATTAAGGATAAGTTATAATGATTGTTCGGTTAGTGGAAGACTTCTTGTTTCAATATATATATATATATATATATATATCTATATATATATATATATATGAAAAAAAAACAACTAATAAGTTAAATTCATAATAGCACAAAATTTAAAATTCAATAACATATCTATACTATAAAAAAAATGACCTCTTTAGCCCATAGGATTTGAAATATTGTTCAATTTTAATGGAAATGAATTTTTTTAGTTTACTTTTACACTTATATTCTTTTTTAAAAATATAAATGGTGAAAACTAAAATAACCACTTCATATATCAAAATTTAAATGGAATCCAATCATAATTTTAATTATTACTCGACCTCAAACCTAAAACTAAAAAGATCTATTTAAACACTAAACATTTTCTTTACTTAGACATTATAAAATCTAAATCTACTACCTCTTCAAATTTAATTTGTTTTTTAATATAATAATATTAGGGAAAGGGAAATTCAAACCTATAATTAGTGATTAATAAATTATACCAAAATAAAGATGGGGATATATGGTGTTATTAGCTCAAATTTAAAATTCAATAGCTTATTATAGATACATGGCAATTAAAAAGGTATGAATTTATTTAAGGAAATTTATATTGAATAGTCCAATTTTACAAAATAATTACAGATTTAGGTAAATTTAAAAATATTTAGCCTTTATAGTCAAATATACAATATAAATAATACTTATTATACTGTATTATGTATTAGTTATTCGGTATAAAAAATATTACTTTATACCGTATATTTAACTATAGTTACTAATTTTTTTCAAATTTACCTAATATTATAAATATTTTATCAATTTGGTCTATTTCTGCAAAAACTCATTTGCGATTTTTCCAAAATCAAATTCGTAATTTAACCCTAAAAATATGCCAATGACGTGAATAGCCCTGGTAATATTTGTAAATACCGAAAGTACCCCGGACGACAGGCGTCAAAACTAAAACCCTTGTTGGTATTAAACCCTAAAATTCTCGTCTCTCCCATTCTCAGCCTCTCTTTCTTTCTCCTCCATTCTCAAATTACGCACAACACTCTCGAAGGTACTGCAAATCTCTCTCTCTCCTTCACTCTAATTTCATAACTTTTCAGTTTTGTGAATGCGTAAGCTTTGTCGGTAGCCATGGCTGTGAAGTTGCAGTTCTGTAGTTTTTAGAGCTTTTGGAGTTTCAAATTAGGATTATGATCTAATTTAATTCATTGGGTATGTTCTGATGTATTGTGATTGCCTGTGTTTTTTGTTTTAATGTGGAAGGAATTGAAGTCCAAAGGGGTGGCATAGTGGTTGAAGACTTGGGCTTTGGAGGTATGCTTCCTTCAAGGTCCCAGGTTTGAGACTCACCGGTGCCTAGCCTAGGGACGGGTGTGGTTACCTTGTTTTATGAAACAAGAATGTGGAAGGAATTGAAGATTTGTTTTCGGTTTCAGTTTTGGGTTTGTAAGTGAATAGTTTGACTAACGTTTAATGTGAATGTTTTTTTTTTTTTTTTTTTTTCATTTTGCAGGTGTTTTGGGGAGGTTGTGAATATGCTTGTCTTATTTGAGACGTCGGCGGGATTTGCCCTGTTTAAAGTTTTGGATGAAGGGAAGCTCAACAAAGTTGAGGTATTGAAAATTATACTGTTTCTGAGACTGTTTCTTTTGAAGATGGAGGCGTAAAAATAACCATTTTTTCTTTATAAAAAATAAAGATTACCATTTTTGTGGTTTACTGATGGCGTTTGATATGATAATTACTCAATGTTCTTGGGAATAGTTTGAGTTGGGTAAAGAATGTATTGTTTACAGATTATAAGTGGATGTGTGTGTGTATTGTTTTTTTCGTATGTATCTGGATCTTAATTTTCTAACTACTTTGAATATAGGATTTGTTGAATGATTTCTCCAATGCAGAATCTGCTAGACAGGTAATCTCTCTTTCTCTATAGCCACTTACATATGCACCCATGTTAACATGTCAATTTGTACATTTTCCTGTTTTTCTTCATTGCTGCACCTTCTCTTTTGGAGGACCTAAACATTTTGATTTAACTACATCAGGTGGTGAAGCTGAAGGCTTTTTCCAAGTTTGAGAACATGTCAGAAGCTTTGGAAGCAACCACATTGTTGATTGACAGCAAACCCAGCAAAGGTTTGCGGAAATTTTTACGAGCCAACTGTGATGGTGAAACATTGGGCGTTGCTGATTCTAAGCTTGGAAATATAATCAAAGAGAAGCTGGTATGCTATGCTGATTCTGTAAATTATTTTTTATGGTTTGAAAGTTATTTAGTCTTATTGAGTGGCATGTACTTTTTTCATGCAGCAAATAGATTGTGTGCACAACAATTCTGTTATGGAGTTGATAAGAGGTTTAAGAAACCAATTGAACGAACTCATATCAGGTCTAGCTGTTCAGGATTTGGCACCAATGAGCTTGGGGTTGTCTCATAGTTTGTCTAGATACAAATTGAAGTTCAGTGCTGATAAGGTTTGTTCTTTTTCAGATTTTGCATTTAATGGCAGTTGGGTTTTTATCTATGTTTATTCTTGATATTCTTTTATAGTATAAATGTTTATTCTTGATATTCAAGAACGCATTTTTTTATAAAAAAAATGACATAATTCATGTTTGATCCTATTTTCAGGTGGATACAATGATTATTCAAGCTATTGGATTGCTTGATGATCTCGACAAGGAGTTGAATACTTATGCGATGCGTGTCAGGGAGTGGTATGGTTGGCATTTTCCAGAGCTTGCTAAAATTATTCAGGATAACATTCAATATGCCAAGGCAGTGAAATTAATGGGCAACCGTGATAATGCAGCCCAGCTTGATTTCTCTGAGGTATGTTTCATTTTCTTTTGCACTTAAACAAGCTTGATTTCTCTGAGGTATTTATGTTGTTTGTTCGAGTCTGATGTCACCTGTATGCTTGTTGCATGTTATTGTTTAGTGTAAACCTATTTTTTAATCTCAAGCATGTCTTTTAACTAGCAAGTAACTGCATTACCCATCTTTTTGGAGTGGAATAGATTTCATATTTTTGGCTTCAATCAGTGAAGTTGATGTTTCCCAATGAGCAATATTAATTTTAATTTATCACTATAGTAAATCTTGTGTTCTTTACTTCTTTAAATTTAACTTTTTTTCATGCTTATTTCATTTTAGATATTGCCAGAGGAGGTTGAGACAGAGCTGAAGGATGCCTGTATGATATCAATGGGAACTGAAGTTAGTGAACTTGATTTGATGAATATTAGAGAGCTATGTGATCAGGTCCTTTCTCTTTCCGAGTACAGGGCCCAGCTGTATGATTATCTTAAAAGCAGGATGAACACCATTGCTCCTAACTTGACTGCACTTGTCGGAGAACTTGTCGGTGCTCGACTAATTGCCCATGGTGGAAGCTTACTTAATCTTTCAAAGCAGCCTGGAAGCACTGTGCAAATTCTTGGAGCTGAGAAGGCTCTGTTTAGAGCTCTGAAGACCAAGCATGCAACTCCCAAGTATGGTCTTATCTACCATGCATCTCTAGTTGGTCAGGCAGCACCGAAGCTTAAAGGAAAAATCTCTCGGTCTCTTGCTGCTAAAACTGCATTGGCAATTAGGTGTGATGCTCTGGGTGATGGTGAAGATAACACCATGGGACTTGAAAACCGTGCCAAGGTATTTTTCTTGTTATCTTGTTCATTTATATTTGTCTTTAAGATCTATGGAATAGTATCTGAAATGTGGGGTTTACTCAGCTGGAAGCAAGGTTAAGGAACCTTGAGGGCAGAGAGTTGGGACATGTTGCTGGTTCAGCTAAAGGCAAACCCAAAATCGAGGCCTACGATAAGGACCGAAAGAAGAGCACTGGGACATTGATAACTGCTGCCAAGGTCTGTTGTCATTTCAAAATTTGTACTCTATCCACATTTATTTATATTGATGACTGACTTTTCTGTTTAATGTAGGCATACAATCCCGCGGCGGATTCACTCCTTGGTAAACTCGAGAAGGCTGTTGAGGAGGAAGCCGAGGCTCCTGTAACCGTTGAAAAGAAGAAAGAAAAGAAGAAAAAGAAGAGGGCAGAGGAAGAGGATGCAGTTATGGAGGATGATTCGAAACCTGCGGTCAAAGATTCCGAAAAGGAAGAGAAGAAGAAGAAAAAGAAGAAACAAACTGAAGAAGTCGAAGAAGTACAAGATGTCAGTGCGGAGAAGGAGAAAAAGAAGAAAAAGAAGAGAAAGCACGTAGACGAAGAAGAGGAAGCCGAACAGCCAAGCGTAAAGAAAGAAAAGAAGAAGAAGAAGAAAAGTGAAGCTTGAGTTATGGAAGGAGCCAGTTTTGTTAGCATAGGCTGTATAATGTGGTTGTTGGTGATACTTCATATATCCCTGCACTTCAAAGGTATTTCTAAATCTCTAATGTATTCCCCAATTTCTTATAGATTTAGAATTCCATGGGGAAACAAACTTTATTCTAGTTGAAGAGCTTGCATCATTATTCACTCTTCCACAAGGGATGATTGAAATGTTGTTAGGAGGCTCTTATGCAGTATGGTCTCTTGAATTTTGGGGGAAGCAAGTAAATTTTTTCTTTTTTTTTTTCTTTAGTATTTTGAATATTGAAATATGAACTTTTTCTCTACCATGAATATTAATTGTCTTGAATTTGTGTCATCTATTTTAGGTTTAAAAAGTTGAAGGCATAGCCTCATTATTGCTAAATGTTCATTTATGTTCCAATACATTCGGAACTGTAACTCTGCTATTATTATTATGTTTTTTTTTTTATCTTTGTTTTTACATAATTCAAGGTTCCTTTGGTTGTTCTGATTATTGAAATATGTAAATGGCAACAATAAGAATTTGTATATGAGGTATGGGTTTGATCCCGCTACCCCCAATGCATTGAATCAAAAATTTTTTTTGTATAATTGTGGTGATAAATTTAAGTAGAATTTCTTAATTATCTGAAGAAAAATAGAGTTCTCTAAACGATAATAGATTTTTTTTTTTTTTTTAGCTTTTAAATCAAGACCTAGGATAATGATATTACACATTCAAAAAGCACTCCCGGAAAACTTGGCATTCTTGAGAACTAACAGATCAAAATATTCTGATATATATTTCATTTTTCTCGTGGTCGTTTTAAAAAATAAATTTGAAAAAAGGAAAAGAAAAAAGAATCTCCCGTGGGTTATGTATTTCTAATTAATAATGTATTTTATTTATTTTATTTTAAAAATTAAATTCACATTAAAATTGAAATAATCATTTCATTTTCAAAAGATTAGATTAGTCATCATTTTAGTTAACATTACTAATTTATAATTTCGTTATTTTAGAGACTAAAATTAAATATTATTGAAAAAAATAAAATGTACAATTTTGAAATATGGGATCAAATAAAACTAGTCTCCAAACTTCTCGTCCCTACCGACTAAGGGTGCACAAAAACCCGACAATCCGAAAAACTCGAACCAACCCAACCCAATTTAACGGGTTAAGTTGGGTTGAATACATAAATGGGTTGAATTTAAAATCATGAAATTATTATGCGTTGGATTGGGTCAAGGGTTGACCTAAAATCAATCCAACCCAACCAACCCGAATTTATCATTTAAAATTTTTTTTTTTTATCTATAACATAATTATTATGTTATTTAATTATTTATATTATATGTATATTTATTTTATTTTATTATTATTGTTCTATTTTTTATTTTTTAAACTTTCAACCTATTAAGGTTTCGAAGTTAGGTAAGTTTGAATTTCACATTTACAAATAAGAATCTATTTATGTTAGTGTTCGTTTTATGTTACTAGGAATCGAAAAAGGGCAAATATATGAACCCGATAACCCTACCCAACCCAACTCGAAAATAAAGGGTTGAGTTGGGTTCAAGAATTGACCAATCCGAATTTTTGGATTGGGTTGAAAATCACTCTAACTCAATCCAACCCAATCCATGTTCACTCCCTACTACCGACACCGAGGGGATGTGCATCTAGTCGCAAGGCTCATTTTTTGTTGTGGGTCATAGTGTGGATGCACTCATGCTTAATGAGTTGAACACTAGTAATAACTTTTTTCTCTCTCAAATAAAATTGAGTTAGAAAAAAGAAAACTAAACTGTATTAAAGAATTTACACAAGATAAAATATTCAAGACTCTAGATGAATTACATAGTGAGATTATAAGGGAGAAAGTTAAATAGGAACATTAGGGAGAAGACAAAAGCTTTTGAAGCTTGACTATATTCATTGTTTTTTTTTTAATCTACCAAAAATGTTTCTTGGCTGTAGATAAACTTGTGTACACAAACTAGTCTAAGTCAAAATTACAATATCAAGTCAGGAGCTAAAACTCTTGTGTTGTATACAATGTTTAATAGAAGATTGGACAAAAAACATTATTTGAAAACACAGTAACTCAAATAAATAAGAGGTAAAAAAATTCAGAACAAAATAGGATTTGAACATTTTCCCCCAAGAAAATTAATTCTATGATAGAACATGGAGAAGAGAAAAACATAGAAATTGGAGTGAAAAAATGGGTTCCCTAATAAAATGAAGCTTGGTCCCAAAATTGACAATTCAACTGTTTCTATTCATCATCTTCATCTTCCTCTTCTGCAACTCTTAACCACTGTACCAAAAATGATGCACATAAGTTTCTTTCTATCTGAAAATGAAAGAAAAAGCAGAAAATATAGAGTTTTACTTCAATGAATTTCTCGGCCTGCTTCACGAAAAGTTTATCCGAATCATCTGCTTCTTTTTTCTCATCATCCCACTTTAGAATAGCATCTTCTTGAATGATATCTTGATCGTATAGATGATTCAAAATCTACAAACACGAAAAGTATAGGAAAATCACACGCACTCCAACAATAAATTTCATAGATGAATGAAATAACAGATCACAGAACTTTGTTATACATTATTTATTTTCCCTATTGGGATCGGAACTTAGAAAAATATGGTTGGACTTGGGACAACAAAGATCAATCTCGTTTGTATTTTCTGATATCTATATAACTGCAGGAGACGGTTGAAATGACTAATTCCTGGAAATTTAGAGGCGTATACAAGAAACCGGCAAGGAACCCATGTTCTCCAACAAACATCTAGATGCTAACATTTTTCTAGAAGCGGAAAAAATACCTTGGTAAAATGCGGAGTAAATTCTCTGGCAGATTCGAGGCACATCTCTTCAAATGTTAAGATCACTTCAATCTGCAGATGATAAATGATTTGTTAACTACTTACTAAAATTTCATAAAACATAGGAAATAGATTGGCATTGTAGCACTGCCACTAACTACAATATATTGGTCAAGTTTATTAGCAAAAAGTGTTTGAAGTTTCCATACCTCTTCATCCAAGTCGGTTAGGTAGGACTTCAAAAGTTTTTTCCAATTTGTAATTATCTTTGTAGTATTTTGTAATAGTTCACCTGAAACAGATGGAATCAGTTTGGCAGTTTCAAACAAAAAATTAAAAGAAAAAGGGAAGGGAAAAGCAAAAAAATAGTACATGAAGGAAAGAAACCCAACCATACCAAACTATTAATTTTATAACAAATTAATTATATTTTATAACAAAAAAAAAAAAAAAAATCTCTTATCCAAAAACAAATTAGTTGGCGGAGGAATGAAAATATAATTTAAACAAATATTGTCAAACTATTCTCATTCTCCGTCATAATCCAGAGGGTACGAGGGAGTGATTATCTGTGTTTAGGGAGAAAAAAAATATTGAGTATGAAAAGAATAAAAAATGGTTATGGGAAATGAAAAGTGGTTATAACTTATAGGAGAATGAGATTATGGGGGAAATAAATAATAATTATAGGGAATAAATATTAATTATGAGGAGAATGATTGTCGGTGGCCCAAACATGGGTAAGAGAATTATTCTCCCTATAATCATTTTCATTCTCCTTGCCCCAAACATCCTAAAGTGATTTCTGATAAAGTTTGGCACCTTTTTCATATCACAGATAATATTCAAGCTCAGTTTCAAGTTGAATGCTGGTAACAAGACATTGATACTGAGTGGCATGGGTATTGTAAGCTCTAATCCAATACATACAATTAACGATGGAACATATTCTGATTTCAAGATGATAAATGTTAACAGTTACGCAAATCTTAACACAATGTATCCTATTCTTTGCATCATCACAACTCTCATACACTCTGGATTACAGTAATACTAAAGAGTTTCGAATTATTAGACTTTTGAGTTATGATCAGAGGATTAAACTTTTGTCCAACATGTCAAACATTTCCATCGACATTCCAAAAATTTCCATATACTATTAAAAAAAAATTGAATAAACAAAAATAACAACAAAACATTGCTTAATACAAATATAATATCCACAACAAGCATGAAAACTTTTTCTTTTTTTAAATCTATCAATATTTCCATTGACATTTTCATAAAATTGAGATCTTAGCCTTTTCTTCAACATTGACATTTTTAACCTTATTAACTGTTAGAGATTAAATGTATATTTGTGTATAGTTTATTGCTTTAATAGATTTAGGCCCGTTAGACCCATTGTAACTCTTATATAAACGTGTTACCTTTCATTGAATAACATAATGACTCTTTAGTCTAACGCTCTCGATTATAACGGCAAAACCTTTCATACCGAAAAGAACAGCTCAGGATGGCTCAAAGTACTTACTAGATGAACCATGGGGAGAATCTAAGGCAAATTTCATCATAGAATAAAATATTGCTCCTGCACAATCTGCAGCCACCTTATTATATGACAACCTGTCGTGAAAAAGTCAGTTTAAGCAAGCAGCAGACGAACACTGAGCCTAAGTTCAAACCTTTGAACATCCCGTGATAATATACAAAAGTAGAAGAAATGCAAAAAAGGTAAAAAAAAATTATACTATTTTATCCCTAATAAATAAGTTCAACCAAAAGAATGCCTTCCATAGCAAACAATATAAAAAGAGAAAATGAGGGAAAAAGAACAGCTGGCACCTTTGTCCACGAGGGGTGGCATAGTTGGTCGAAGACTTGGGCTTTGAGGGTAAGCTCCCCTCAAGGCATCCTCATGGTATGCTCTTTGGGTAAAAGCCCCTCCTCTATGACCTATAGTGGGAGAGAAACCAAAGAATTTTCCAAGACTATTAACTCCCTTGGCTATCCAGATTTGAGCTTGCAAGGCTTAAGTCATCCTCATGGTGCGCTCTTTCTTTATCCAAGACCTTTGATGGTTATCTTATCCAAGATATTCTCATCAACTGGAAAGCCTTTTTTCTAGTTTTTATTTCATTAATCTTACTAAATTACTGTACTTTCAGCAAGCTTACTATGTTTTCCTACTTTTGAGAATTATTGCATTTTCAGTTTTGCATCCTACGGTCTTATGTGTTATGTTTTTCTGTTTTACTTTATGCCCTTGTTTGTCTCTTTTCATTTACTTAATCAAAAGTTTGTTTGTCTCTTTTTATTTACGTAATCAAAAGTTTGTCTCTTGTTTCAAAAAAACAAAAATGAAATAGGGCAGATCACAATAACATAAAGTATATTTAAAAGGGAAAGGAGAAAAAGACATGAAATCTCTGCAAAAGCAGAGGAGATGATAGTATACCGTAATGAGTTCACTTCCAAAATTACATTGTCCACTTTAATATTTTCATGCACGCCCCTCAGGAACGTTGCTTCAACCTGCAAATAAAAATTAATAGAAGTTGAGCACGCAAATGATTGTACCAGACATCAGAAAAAAAAACCTTCTAACCTCTTTCTCGAAGTGGATGGAGTCATCTCTAGAGTCATCGTTATCATCACCATCTGAGATATTAGAATCGGATTTCAGCTCCCCTGAAGGTGGTAAAACATTAGCTCCTTGAGTTAACTCCAGCTCATCATCTGACGCTTGCAGAGCCTTCTCAAGTTTATCAGCAGGAATAGGTGCAACTGAGTGCCTCCATTCTTCCTCAACACTTTCTTCACAAATTGACCAAACATATCCTATACCTCCATTACCTAACTGAGAATAATAGTAGAGAACGTCAAAGTCAAATGCACATTTTCTACCAAACCCAAAAGTTAACGTTTTTATCCTGATTGTTAATAAAGTTAAGAACGATGTCTTCTTGCCAACCGCGAAGTAGCTCAATTGGCATTATTGTATACCTAATGACTAGAGGTCATGGGTTCGAGTCTCCCCTACCCCCAATTGTTGTAATCTCAAAAAAAAAAAAAAAAGAACGATGCCTTCTTACAAAAAGAAACAGTTACAGGTGGATTTTGGATAAAAGAAAGTCAAAAAACACTATCGGCCGCGTAAGTGCTAAGTTACTAAAGGAATGGTCGAATTGGTTCAACATGTTTGTTTACGACCTTCGTGGCCATCTATTTACCGATGATATGTGATGCTTCAACAAAGTTGAGTTCCATGAAATCGGAATAACTTAGCCTAAAAGTTACTTTAAAAATCTTGTCACATTTTGACTTAAATGAGCGAACGAGCAATTTCTTTGAATAAAATAAAGGAAGGTTGAAATCGGGTAGAGCTAAAACTGGTGGCAACATAATGAATGCCTCTTTCAGTTTTTCAAATGCTTATGTTGTTGCTTCTGACCATTCAAAAGCATCCCTTAATAGAAAATTGAGTAGGGGACGCATTCGCTCTATAAATTTCAACAAACTGCCAGTTGTTATAACCCAAAAATCCCCTTAAGATTGTCTCTCCTATAAACATGATAAAACATGAACCATAGTCACCTAGAATTCTTGGTTGGTATTCCATAGATAATTATTTTTAACATGAAAACTTGACATCCTATTTGAGTTCGTTAACATATTTTTCATATTGTTTATCAGGTTAGAAGATCTGAAAAAATGCCCACCTCAGATGCAGGCCAGCCTTGCATTTCCAGCGATTTGGACATCAGTTCACTATTTGAGTTGTCCGATGTATCTGCAACTGCATATGCCAAACCCATGTAAGCAGTAGCCACAGTTCTTTAGAAAGTGCACCTTAAAAATAAATGGCTTTGATTGTGTTAAAAAAAAAAAAAAACAAGACAATTGAATATTAATTTTAAGTTAAAGTACTAATCCAACAAGCAATTTAAGAGACTAATTTATTCACAAAGGCATTCTACCCCAAATATCCATCAGCAGAGTAGCTTTCAAAATTCTTTGAGAGACTACTTCAAGAACCAACGGACTTTTTTGTCAAATTATAATGATCTTCCCACAAAGAGCATTTTTTACCCTAAATTCTGATGAGATGTTCATGATAGAAATTGAATTCTTACAAGTTTTAAGAACTGAATTCTTACAAGTTTTAGGCCCTGCCTCAGAAAAGCAATGAAATAACGAACTATAACCCATCGTAGGAGTACGACCTTGACCTACTATAACCCAACTGCACTCCGTTGTCCCTAACAATCCCAGAAAATATGCTAAAAGTACTTCAAAGGACTCCTACGAATATTGCAGAATGAGGCTTAAAGAACAAATGACAGTTTCTAAATAAGGTATTTAGCGTTAACCCTCCTGCGGGAGACCTACCAGACAAAGAATTTGGTCTTTTGGGGATACACACTTTCCAAAGCGAAGAAAACAAAGAGGGAAGGAGATGGGACCCCAAAATGAGAAGGTGGCGGCGAGTGTGAAGAAGATCCGGGGCTTGATAGGACTACGTTCGGCAAGGGGAGGAGAAAGAAGAGAAGGCGATACACTGCTTGGTCTTACTCTTTCATAATTTCATTACTTCCAATGAAATTGAGTTCTTATCATCAAGATTCAAGAAGACAATAAAGGTCATGCTAAAGTAAAATTTTCTTAAAGTAATTGAGGCATTACATTCTACAATGTCAGTGCTATTATCGGCATTTTCTAGCTCCTCATCGCTATCTTGATTAGTTGGCTGCTGAAACAAAGATACCTTTGAATATGATGGAACAACAAACTGATCCCCTACAATAACCTGTGTAATATAAAATATAAAAATCAGCAAAGCTACAACAAACAAGGATCGAGAGACGTTAATAAGTTTGTTTAGGGTTGATTAGTAAGACTATAACCAGCATAGTTCTTTTAACAAGACAACTTCAATTGAATTAATGAAAAGAAAAAAGAGTTCGAGAAATAGAAAACTCCATATGGGTGGGTAGCGTTACATTTGTTTTATCAAGCATAAAATCCTGTCTAAACAACTTTTGCATATTTGCTCATAGTTGAAGCTCGATACATCCTAGCCATGTTTTAATCAACTTCATAAAATATAAAACCATGCCTAAACCAGCCTTTAGATATTTGCTCATAGTTGTAAGCTCAGTCGATCCTAGATTCCTAACCATGTTCAAAATAATCAATTTCATATGACATTTATTCTATGCACAGATATTTATTTTCCCTGTCCAAAATCCAAATACCAAGTCAAAAACAAAAAAAGAGGATAAAACACCTTGAAATTCTAGACAGGTAGAGACAACATTATATATTGGATCGATGAAACAATACGAGATATTCTTTCATCAATCCATTTTAGATAATTCATTCAAGCCAACAAGAGCAGTGGCTCAAGAACATCAATGTGTTTCCATGACCAAAAAATCGTGGGTTCAAATCCCCCTCCCCCAATTGTAGTTGTCAAAAACAAACTCATTCAAATGAAAATAATTTATAAAGGGAAAATCGATCCAGTAATGCTTTCTTTAGGAATCTTTTGGCATATAATTGTCGCACTCACTCATTGACAATCAAAGAACGGTTGAGAATCCCACATTGATAAGGTGAGGATATCTCTTAGTGCATATAAGGTAGGTGGACTACTCCTCTTATTACCAATTGGTTTTGAGATGGATGTCCACACTATTTCACATGGTATCAGAGCCCATCAAGCCCAAACGGGTAAACGGTCCAATAAAAAGAAATTGAGATCCGATTCAAGATTGGTAGCCCAAAAGAGGCACCATCTTGAGGGGGCATGTTGAGAATCTCACATTGATAAGGTGAGGATATCTCTTAGTGCATATAAGGTAGGTGGATTACTCCTCTCATTACCAATTGAATTGGTTTTGAGATGGATGTCCACACTATTTCACATGAACCAACTGTTACAGAGAAATATGAAAGCACAATGGCTAAGCCACAAAATGGCGCCCATCAAATGTGAAGCTAGGTAGATAAAACAAAAATGGAAAGCAAACTTCTATCAATTAGCCAAAGGGGAAAAGACAAGGACACACAAGGATAAAGTTAATAGCACAATCCAGCATCAAAGACATCTGAGTATTAAACAGCTATAAGTCAATTTTCAAAATAAGGAACACATATTGTTATTGTAAACCATTTGACACTCCTAAGGCCACTTCTATTAGATATTATATTTTCTATGCATGAGCTATGGATCAGCTCAATTGATTTCAGTCAATAAATAGATTGGCTTCATTAATAACCAAAAAGAAGGAACAATACCTTGAAAGACAAAATTACGCCAGGTTCCAATTCGGCTCCTGACTTTATAATAACTCCATCACATACGATAGCATGACTAAGTTTACAACCATCTTCAATGGTGACATTGTCCCAAATATAAGAGCCTTCAATTGTAACATTTGACCCAATACTACAACCTTGTCCAATTATTGAATTTGTAACTTTTGTGTTGGCACCGATTTTGCTGTTATCTCCAATAACAGTAAACGGACCGACCTGTGCTGAACGTGCCTGTAGTATTTCTGAAGAAGAACCAATGTCAAAATTTCTTTCTACAGAAAATGGCATCACTTAGTAAGTGCAGTGCATATATATAAGGGGAGAGCACTAACTCCAAAGGGATTCCATAAAAACAAGTGACCAAATTGGATGTAACATGGCTCCTCCATACAAAAGAAACCCATGACAACATGCAGAAGCTCGTCAAGAGAATCGTTTAAGATAGTCCGAAGTGTTGGTTGATATAATTAAATTTACCCAAACCCGTCAACTTAAACTTTTTGGTTGATTGGTGATTTAACACAATTCAACAAGAATCTACGTTTTTCCATGGAACCATTTAATGAACAAACAATTATGTGATCAATTTTTTTTTTTTTTGATATCTGTGACTGTTTGGGCCAGCTTGCGCACACCTCACCTAATGAGGCAGTATGTCTTGTTTTATTAGTCGAGATGCGCGCAAGCTGGCCTTCAAATTCAAAAGAGACGCCATTGCCATATAAGTGTCACAAAGCAATGCAACAAGGGAGAAAAATATATGTCAGGTCAAATACAAGCTCACGAGCTTTTAAGTTTACAGGAAAGAATATAATATATTAATATCATGGAAGAAAATGTTGTTCTCCAGTAACGACGGTAAGTAACATGAAGAAAAATGTGATGAAACGTTTAATCATATTACCTGATGCTCTATACATTCCCTGCCTTTCAAGTTTATAAGCAGAATTCCCAAAGAATTTAACATCCGGTACCAATGGATATGTCCACCTATGCATTATGTCCTTACTAACAGTGCCATAGCTTCGATAATTGTCGATTCTAGCAGCATAGCTTGAGCAAATTTCATGTGTGTAAATCTTGTAACCCATGATCTGAAATCGTTGTCCATAATTATATTAGCAACAAAATTTATAATAATAACCATTGAGGATACATGACAACTATATGTCTTAGATCTTCCAATTCTTGGAATATTTCAAAACCATCGAAACATATAATGTACAAAAATGCCAAATAAATTACGCAAGGAACAGACGTTGAACACTGGACAAAATATTCACTGGCCTTGTCCCTAAAATAGTATTATATATTTTCAAAGAAATATTAGCAGACAAGATACAAACAGGACCAAAACTGGTTTCTCAAGTGAGTTTCATAGTGTTTATATGGATTTTGATAAAGTTCCACGTCTTTTGGGAAATTGGGCACATTGCAGGAGACGTGGAACTTTTAACAAAATAGGAAGCCTTTTGATATTTTCTTGAATTAATCTGGATATCTCCTCATCTTTCGCAATTTAATTTCAAACTATCCCCCCCCCAAAAAAAATAAAAAATGGTTCTCCTTCCCACTATCTAAAGTGATGAGATGTTTCAATCCTAATAGAAGTAACCACCACTTACTCATTATTGGATGAAGTTTTCTACTAAGAAAGCTTTTCAATCCACATAATTTTTAAAATAAACAAAAAAACACAAACAAAGAAACTGAATTGATTCATTACATAGTTACAGTAAAAATTCAAGCATAATAGCATATACATCGAGTTGTCATTGAGACATAAAAGAAGCTTTTATTTAAGATATCTAAAATTCTTATCCAAAAAGAAAATGGTAAGAGGTACATATACGAAATACGTACATCATCTAAGAGCAACCCCTTGACAAAATGACGGCGTAGATGTTGGTAGTCAAAGTTGTCTGTAAACAGACTGAGTACTTCTGAGGAGCATATATCTATGTAACAATCCTGCATAACATAAACATGAAAAATGCAACAAAAATCCCACCAAGAAAAGACTAATTTGAGAATTCCCGTCCCTAGCTCATGTTTGGACCACTTGTTGACCTTCTATTGATACTTTTTGTTTGCAATGAATTTGCTTCTTATCAAGAAAAATTATAAATCAAGATGTAACATTAACACTGAAAATAAACAAGAAAATCACTTTTAGGTTAAATTAAATCACCTGCATGTCATTATGAAGTGCTATGGAAGAATTATCCACTAGCAATAACTTGTCAAGATGTATAATTCCTTTTGAATTGTCAGCCTTTTCCTCATAGTACACAAGCTGCTGAGTATTATGGTCAATTGCCATAAATAGCTCATCAGTACCGAGCCGGGATTGGTGTGTGATTGGAGAAGTCTTCGACCGTTTGACAACCATAGTCATTACAGCATTACTATCTTTCTTCTTTCTTTCTTTGTGCTCTTGAAGAGCTTGCGTAAGTGACATGTTGCTTATGGTGTCTCCAGTGATAAGTATAAAATCCCCATGTATCTTCAAAAAGGAAAATTTAGAGGTATAATAAGACACCCTAGAGAAAGGGTCTTCAATCTAACAAAATATGACTTCACAAATAATAACAAAAATAACTCATTACAAATGCCCAAAAAAAACATTAAAGTTGGGACCAAACGTCAAAAGGATCCCTCTCAACCCCACGAAAGATTCTAATATTTCTCTCCCTGCAAATTTCCTACAACAGAGCACACACTCCAGCCGTCTATAAAAAATAAAAATAAAAAAACTTTGAATGAAAAATGGAGTAGAAACTCCTTGATCATATTGTTGAAAGCTTTGTGACCTGCTAACTAAATCGGGTTTAGGGAAGCCATATGTTGTTCAAACTTAAAGTGAATGGACCACTCCTCATGATAAAGATATCTAAGAAAACATATGATAATCAAAAAAGCTTAGTGAATAAATTTTCCAAGGTAACTAGTGCTCTTGACTAATAAGATGCATATATGATATATCGCTTCAGAAAACCGAATTAATAAATTTGGATTTGAGTTTGTCAAGCAAATACATAAATGTCAGTATCTTGGTTTTGAGAGTGGATCAAAATGTATTGAATGCTCAAAGTTCATAAAAAATAGAGAAATGTGTGGGAATTTTGGATTTGATAATGAAAAAAAAAACAAATAACTAAAAACCCACTCCATTTGCCGTAATAAATTACAAATAATGTACGTATTAAAATAAGTCTCATTTAACAATTCAGACATGCATACCACATTTCTTTCGTAGATCAAACGCAGTGCATCTCCAGCACTAACGGAATTGTGTGATTCTATAGTTGTGACTGCAAAGTCTGGTAAAGATACCCACTCGGAGTTCTCCAAATAATCAATTACTTGCTTTGAATTAGCACAGCAAAATACAAACACCTCTTCAACACCCGCCGATTCAAGCCAAGATAAAGTATAATTAATCATCGGGACGTTTACCAACGGCAATAATACCTTTAGAGACAAAAAAAAAGCAATATAAATAACAAGCATCATACAACTTTTAGTTTTAAATACCTAAAAACGTTGTAGCTAAATTAAGGTCTCCATGCATGATCTCTATGCAACTAGCTTGCTTCAAGGTTCTAATAAAAAATGAAGCATGACAATGGTATAGATAATTGGCATCTTTACAAAAAAAAAGGTATAGTAGATAATCATCTGGAATTAAGTAAGATTAAAGCAAATGGTCTCCAATTTCAAGAATTGTTTCCTTTATCCTCTTGTTCTCAAGTCTCATGAAGATAATGCCATGGAATACTAGACAATTTGACAGAATGGACAAAGTTATTTGTAATGTCACTCGAGTTCTAGAGCTTTGGTCTTAGTTTTCTCATTTTTCTTGCAGCTTGCTTGAGTTGTGTATGTTGAGGAGACGTTGTCATGTAAGAACTTGAGTGTGAATTTGATTTAAAGTGTTTTTTAAAAAAAAAAATTGCTTCAAAGGGTTGGCTCAAGCTCCTCGACATTTTTATCCTTGGTTGGGTTTCTCAAACTTATAAAAAGAAAATGTATACCAAATTCTCACCGGGTTGTATGCAGGTAAAGCTCTCTATTAAGAGATTTGGTTTGAGAGAAATCAGAGGATATTTGAAGAGATTTCCTACGTTCGTTTTGATATCTAGCTGCTAAAAGCTTCGTGCACTCTCTCCGGAACTTTCAAGGAATATCCTCCATCTGATTTTTCATCTTAATCAGTGCTCTTCTCTTACCTTTCATTAGATTTTTGTTGTCTATGTTCCTAAGACTGTGCTTACTTTATCTGATCTTTTTGTATTTTTGCTACTTTCCTTTTATTTATGCTCTTTTTGTTTCACTTTTATCATTATGAACATTAATTACTTCTCATGGTATAGATAATTGGCACAGAGAACTTTTAAGTTTTAAGTTGCAGCATCCGCTGCCAAGTAATGAAATTCGCACATAAAATATAAAATTTGTGCAGCAAAAATAACCATCATGGAGTAGCTTAATTGGTCAAAGAAGGTTCAATCCATGGTAGTCACCTACCTAGAAATTAATTTCCTACGAATTTCCTTGACATCCAAATATTGTAGAATCAGGTGGTATGTCCCGTGACATTAGTCGAGGTGTGAAAAAGTTGGCCGGACAGTCACGAATATAAAAAAAAAAGAAAAAATTGTGCAGCAAATAAAATAATAGCTAAGTGACAACTTGAATTGCACACTTGATATTATTCTTTTTTTATGCATATATCCGTGACATTTGGATGTCAAGAAAATCCGTAGAAAATTAAATAATTCATAAGTAAGTGATCAAACCTTTGAGTTCCTCGAGGCCCTCTACTAGGCAATCTACAATGGTTTGCACACTTGATATTATTACCAACAAAAAGTTTATTGTCAATTGATATAATTTACTCCAACCTACCTCAACCTATCAGCTTAAGTTTTTGGATTGATTGGTGGAGCAGGAGTCCTGAGTTCGAGACGTCAAGTCGTTTCCTCCCCAATTAAAATTACAATCCACTTGTAGGGCATTTCTCAAATTTCAAAGTCCACAAGTGAGGAGGAGTGTTAATTGATATATATCCCCTCAAGCTTTTGGTTGATTGGTGGTTTAACATATTTCAACACTTACAACGAGAGCTCGTTTCTTAAGCAGCCGAACAAAAATTAAACAACTGAACCAATTATGAGTAAGAAATGCATATGACAGACATGGATTCATAAAAAGAAAACAGTAGTGATATTTGTGGAAAATACCTTAGGGCGTTCAAGCGTTATGGGGCGAAACTTGGTGTTGAAGCTATCGGCAAGAAGAACAGCCTGCAACGAGATTCTTGCCAGCTCCTCGTGGTCATCGGAAACCCGCGATGCTCCCTTTCTCTGAGCAACCATTTCTTCTTTATTGGAGCTTAACACCCAATTTCATGAATGGGGGGAGACGAAGAAGAAAAAAACCCTAATAGTAATCTCTGAAAGTATGAGAATCTTGGAGCTTTTTTCGCTTTGTGGGCTCAGTGTGTATAAGCTCAGTCCTTCAACATGGAATCAATTCACAGTCCTCTACGCTCAAATTCTGATAATAAAAAAGGACCATTTAAAAATTTATGGATATTATATATATATATATATATATAATGAAGGAGATTTTGAATGTATAACAAAAATTGGCTAAAAAATTATATATATAGCACAAAACTGAAATTAATTGTACATATACCAAAAAATTAAAAATTGTCGAGTGATTGAGTGTGATTGAGTTCAATCACTAATTATTAATTGAGTTCAATCACTTAAAATTTTGGTATAAACTAATTTTTGATAAAAGTGTGTTATAATTCTAGTAAATGTCATAAAGTTGGTATACACACCAAATTTTCTATAATGAATTGTTGAGACTTTTTTGTTATTTTATTTGGTTGTAAGTCAATTTAAAAAATAAGTATTTGACTCTTTTATCATTTACTTTGATTCATTCGTCTTTCTCTCCAAAATTATACTTACAATAAATATGTGTATATATAATGTAAAAATTAAAAAAAGGCGCCTAACTAAAAATATATATATATATATATATATATATATATATATATATATATTATTTTTATAATTAAGAGTTTACCAGTTCCAACCTCATTTTGAGTGTTGAATTGAAAACAAAAATGTTTGAATTACTATGTTTTATCACGTATTATTATTATTTTACTTTCAAACAAAATATTTTGGTTCAAGTTGTGATTTTTATTTTTTTAACATGCTATGATTCTCCTATCATCTTTTAACACCAATTATCACTTTTATATATCTTTTACGAAAATTTTAAACTAACTAAATCAAGGAAACAGAAGTTCCATCCAATTTTATCAAATTTTGATAGGAAATAAAGGGAGAAGGAAAAAAAAAAAAAAAAAAAAAAAAAAGAGGAATACAAATAAGAAAAGAAGAGAATAAGAACCTAGGAAAAATGAACATTTTAAATTGTCCTATCTTTATTAGTTTTTAGATGACGATTGCGCTTTGTGAGTTATGATTTTGTGAGTTATGATTTTGTGAGTTATGATGGAGCTTTTTGTAGCCGATGAATTGGAGTCGAATACAACTAACGTGATCAAGGAGCTATATTGGAACTAAGTTGGGGTATCGTTTAGAGTTGATCGAAAAATCAATGGTAGAGACGAGTTCAAACATTAGGTTTAATGTTAAGGAAGAAAAAAAACGTATGTGAGTATTAGGACAATCTACCAATCTATTATCATGATTCAAACGTCTTATCTTACAATATTTGATTAGAATTAAAAAAAAAAATTAATTAATTCATAAAAAATTTAATTCGACGTGAACTCGTAAGCATAAGGATAAAAGGGTAAATATACTTCTAAATTTGATAGAAAAAAAAAAAACACAAGCCATTTTTTTAATATACCATTTAAAAATTCAAAGAAAAAAATCAACATTTCATTGTCTGGTTAAGGAAATCGATCACGGTTCTTTTTTTTATTCAGCCACAAAAGTCATAAAAGACGGTTAATAATCATCCTAACTCGACTCATAACAATTTTGATAAATGAGATTCCCATCTCAAACTAATAGTATGAAAGCCTACATTTTTTTATAAAGGCGATAAAAACTTAAAATACATTCTCAGTTTTTTATTATTTGTGAGTATCTAAATCAACATAATCTTCACAGAGATATCGCTTGATCAAACAGAGATATCGCTTGATCAAACTTATACCGACATTCTTAACTACTAAATCACTCTTTCTTTTTTAATATGGGACTGCCAACCTTCTTTACAGAGGTTTCACCTTTCAGGAAGAATACATACCTGAAGTGACTCTCATAAATCCCAAATGGTTCTTTTCAGCATTGGCCATAACAACAAAAGAATACATACCTGAAGTGACTGTCATAAATGATAAAAAATCCCAAATGGCTGGTTGAATTGGCTCCAAGATTCTTCAAAGTTTCAAACCCAACAAAGACAGAGCAAACAAAAATGGCAAGATCTTAAGGAATTAATGGCTATATTGCCAAAGAGGTGCAGTTATAACTTATAACTAAAGAGAAAATACAACAGAAATATTAATAGTTCGACCCCGCTCCTCATTATGCTTCGCCTGATTACTACTGCCTAATATTAATTTCGGGTCCATACACGTACGTATACAAGGCCGAGTACAACATTGAAACCATCTTATTTTATTTACAACTAGTTTTATGCGTACACTGTACTTCATGTCATCATAAACCATGGCAGTCGAGTCGAGATGTAGTTCACTCTTGCAGCCCAATAACGCCTGCGAGAAAAGGAAAAAAAAAACATAATGTTTACCACACAGGAAACAATGAACTTAACTTTATAGTTTCAATAAGATGTTGTAGTATGTTGTTTGTTTCCTTGCCTTAGGCAACCAAATCTGTTTGTGCAAGTTAACAATGCATGCAATTCACTCATCAGCACTGAATATTTCCAGTTGCCACATATTAATGTCATCTTATAGATAGATAGCTTAGCATAATCATGAACAAGCAATGAGAAGAAATAGTATGATTCTGTAACTTACCACAAGCTGTTCTCTCGCCCGCATTGCCAGTGGTCAAGCTAAGTTCGGTTCGACCTGCAAACAAGATCACAACAGTTAACGAATCATGCTTCAAATTTCTGGTAGGATTGTGCCTTAATGGAATTAGGAATATTATAAGGGGTATTTAGGCAATTGGTTATAGAGTTAATTAGAGGATTATGGCTGTAAATAGGAAGGGATGGTGTTGGTTGATATAATTAAACTTACCCCAACCCATCAGCTTAAGCTTTTGGGTTGATTGGTAGTTTAACATAATTCAACAGATAGTGAGTCGTAGTGTTATAGTATCCAAGATTACACTTTGGGTTCAAGAGAAAGTTCCAAGTCCTATCAAATACTTGGTTGGCAATTCTTTTACCTTTTATATTTCCATATATGAATAATATATAGTTCGGGTCCTATCAATTTCTTCCTTTTTTGGTTATCCTGATGGAATTCACCTACTTGATGTGCAGAGACAAAAGGGAGGCTAATAATTAATTGAACGAAAACATATATTTCGAACATGGATACTTTCCACAAAAAACAAGCTCATGGTTTAAAATTGAGTAAATGTGTGTATATATATGGTCATCTTACGCAGATCTCGAATATTATTATGGAACATACCGCTCGAGTCTCTAACTCTACAACATTCGGATGTCAAGGAAATGTTTAGAAAATTAATTCATAGGTAGGATGTTCTGCATGTATACCGTGAAAAATGGGGAAAAAACAAAAAGGATATCGCTGAACTCAAAGAAGATCAAAATAATATCAAGGTGAAACATGCTTGCAATGGCAATGACTGCAATGTGAGGTTTTTACCATGTATATGTCAGTGAACTTATTTACTCAATCATTACGATCCTCCAATGATTACGAGTTAAAACAACCTATAAGATAATTATTATTAGAAGGCAATGAAGATTTACAATATTACCCTTGCCAAGATCATCAGGATCAGCATGGACAACAATGGACCTTCCAAGAACGGAATTCGGTCCAACGAGAGAAATCTGCATTACATAGAAGAACAAAATGCTCACTAGTTGAACTTCTAGTAGTGATGACATCCATAAAAAAACATGAAATTGTCAAAACCTGCTTATCAATAATAGAGAAAGTTGCAGTACCTGTAAAGTAGACATATGCAGTCATGTCAAATTAATCCTCAAAAAGAAAAGAAAATATGCTTTAACATGAAATTCAAAGATATTAGTTGAAATTCAAAGATACTAGTTAGTTGTAATAATGTCGTTGATAGGAGGGTGGGGAGGAATCTGAATTCCTCGAGAAATACAGCGTCATGCTGTTAATAGTGAAATACCCAACTCAAAAAATTGAACTCCAATCAAGCAAGATGTGACTGATACTACCCGATATCTATATTGATATCAAAAGACAAGAAAATACAAGATAAACCAAGATTTAATAGGTCTTGGAACCTCCCATTCTAGAGAACAATTCTCTTGAGAGCCCACTATGACTTCACTCAATATTTTGGATGTCTTCCTCACTCACCCTGCCTTGGTATCAGAGCCCATAAAGCCCAAACGGGTATCAGTCCAATAAAAATGAAATTGAGATCCGACCCAAGATTGGTGAGCCCAATAGAGGCACCATCTTGAGGGGGCATGTTAGGATCTCACAAAAATCCCACATTGGAAAGTGGGAGAGTCCAACATCAATATAAAAGCGATATGAGTTTCTATTTCAGCTAAGGTCTAAAACATTTCAGTGACCTAGAAAAAATGTAACACACAACCGAAATCCAAAGAGAAACATAGAATCTAACAACGAGCATCTTTGGGATTCGGTTTCCTCAACCGAAGCCCAAGGAAGAAAGAAATAAGACATGCACTTTAGAGGGTCCAGTCAGGGAGAAAATGAGAAGCAATATAGAACACCATTAAACAGACCGTCATCACCAGCAACTAAATTTCCAAGATCACCAACATGACGATTCTGATCATCGGGGGCACCATGGTCTTTGCCTTCAGGATTGAAATGTGGCCCTGCAATCGATTCGCCTTTTTTGTTATAATGTCCAATAGTTACAAGGAACATCTAGCATCTAATAACTAAGAGGGTGATACTGATGAGAATATATACCAGTTGATGAGCAACCATTGGTTGTGTCTCCAAGGGCATGAACATGGAAGCCATGAAGGCCTGCCTTAAGGCCAGAAATATTTCCTGTAACTGTAGTTGGACCTGAAAAATGTACACACAAAATTAAGAACAACAAAAACAGAAGAAAAAAGCTGCAAGCATTCAACTTCGAGTTCGAGCTACCATTTCCATTTTGGCTAAAGAAGACGCTTCCACCGACTCCCTGATTGCTCTCAAGAACAGCTACAGCTTTCACCATTGTCCTGTGTTAACTCAACTCTGGGCCTAATGAAGGTTATCAAAACAGCTGCGATAACTATAAGTACAATTGGATACTAGTCAGTAGAATAAGCTCATTACAAAAATTCCACTTCCAAATATATTCATCATGTTAGAGTTATTATTTTTACTCAAATAATAACTCAAATTTTTCAAATTTAAGATTTGAAATTTAAGCTTATTTTTACTCAAATTTCCTACCATTTATTCTATCTTTTCTTACGAAAGTGTGTGAATGCTAATCAAATTTCAAAAATCAAAACAAGCTTTTGGAAGTTACTTTTTTTTGTTTTCAAATTTTATTTGAATTTTAAAAATATAGATAAAATATAGGAAATTTGTTATGTATACCAACTTTAGGGTCCTTTATTAAAATTATAGCACATTTTTATCAAAAATTCATTTATACCAAAATTCTAAGTGTGATTGAGTTTAATCACTAGTTATTGATTGAGTTCGATTGAGTTCAATCACTCAGAATTTTGGTATATGTGCAATTATTTTCAGTTTTGTGCTATAGATGCAATTTTTTAGCCAATTTTTGTTATACATGAAAAATCCCCTAAAATATAGATATCCAAGTAAGAAAAAAATAAAAAACTAATGCTTCCTCTGATAACTATTTTCGTCTTAGCTTTTTATTTTTCAAATTAAGCCTACAACAACTACCTTAACAACTACTACATCTTCATCTCACCTATATTTTTAGAAACCAAACCAACAATTGAAAACAAGAAAAAAGCATGTTTTTGTTGTTTGGTACCTAAATAAATGGTTATCAAACGGGTCCGGGACAGTATGTTTTTGTTGTTTGGTACCCTAAATGATTATCAAACGAGATCGTAAATATGAAAGAAGTGTTAAAACAGAATTAAAACAATATATATGAGATTCACCACAGAATTGGAGATGAAATGGCAGAGAATCACTACCTTCACTGGCAATCGAAAGAGAACACTGAACGAGCGGTGCATGGAAGTTGAAGGAATCGCCACCGAATATATACAAAATGAACGAAATGAATGAATCACGTTACGAATCCACAAGACAAAGCGTGTCAAGTCAAGGCCATTTTATTTTTTATTTTAAGTACAAAGTAGGCTTTTTTTTTTTTTTTTTTTTTTTTTGGGTACAAGTTGAATGATGGAATTACAAAACGGTAACTGATTGGTGTTAAACTGATTTACAACCAAATAATAAAATCACTCCGTCACTAATCTTATTCATAAGTACAAAGTAGGCTAGAAACAACAAATATCGATTTTTAGAATTCAACTGATAATGTTAAGCTATAATATTACACCAAAAAATGAAATTAACCAGTCAGGCCAAAATTTTAAGTCTATATATATATATTTTTTTAAGTATCTTTGGTTGAATTGAAATTTTTTATTACTTTTATATTATGTAATTTTGTTTGAATTCACATTATTTTATAAAAATAGATGAAATTAAGAAGAACATCGAGGATCAATAGAGTTATCAATAGATCCGTTAAGTAGCTTTGGTTGAATTGCAATCAAATTGTTCGAATGAATACAAATTAAAATTGCAAAATTAAAAATCAAATAATTTTCAATAGAATTGTTATGAAATCGGCAATCACCAACGGAGACGTAAGACAGATAAAAAATGCGATAATGTAAACATAAGAGAAGAGAACGAGAAACAGATTTACGTGGTTCGCTAACGTTGTGTTAGATAATCCACGGTCGGAAAGGGAGAACATGTTTACTCAGAGAGGAGCGTCGTAATACATATTACACAAAATCAACATCAATTAGTGAGCGCATGCAACGAGACCCCGACTAATAATCGTATATGCATTAATGCGTTCAAGACATATATGCAACAAGAGTTAAAACACATTTAGATCTGGTTTTAATGTGAGGTAATTAAGAGAACAATGAAACTATTAGGAGTGTTTGTTTAAATAGGAGGATTTAACTTGAGTTATATTGAAAAGTTATTTTAAGTAGTTAAAAATGAATAGTTGTAGCCAAAAATTCGTTTGGACGTCGTATTTGTATAACAAAATTAGAGACAGAAATTTACATGATGTAAATTTCAAATGAGTAATTATTTTGAGTAGTTAAAAAAATTATTATTAAAAATTAGTTATTTTAATTAATTTGAAATGAATGATTTGAAATGAGCTTGAGTAATTATAAAAAAAATGATTAAAATGAGAAGTTATTTTTAGAAAAGAAAATATTAAGTTATTTTAAGGAGTTACAACAACTTTTTAGATGTAAGATCTTGGAAAGGAATTAGTAAATCTTTCATCTAGCAAACAAAAAACCTCTTATGGTGGCAATTGAGTGGGAATATGAAATGAATGATTATATAAATAATCATGGTAAAATAAAAGGAAAAATAAAATTAAACAAAACTACTCCTATGGTCTTTGTAATAACGATCTTTCTACACTTTTAATTTAATCGATATCTTTACGTTAAACTCATTTGTATTATATTTGAGAAATATTCACATATGCTTGAAGCATAAATTTATATTATAAAAGGAGTGTTATAACTAACTCATTTGCCTACATTTAGATGAATATCCAAATTGTCCTACTCTGTGATTTTGGTAATGCTGCTTTTTTTAGTATATATTAGAGAGAAAGGAAGACAAATGTCAATTATTAAGATCAAAATTATGAAATTGATGTTGATTTGACTTACGTTCAAACAATAAAATTATTGCATTACTGACTCATTTGAAAGTATCGGTGCCTATTATACAGTTTTTACCGATGGGTTTAAAAATATTCTTGAATTTTTAAAAAGTTTCAAAAATATTATTTTGGTCCCTGAACTATCGTGCAAGTTCTATTTTGGTCCATAAACTTTTAAAAGTCTAATTTTAATCCATCAACT
>JBBMEF010000021.1:8167620-8213723 GCA_037832685.1 Sicyos baderoa | reverse complement strand
TTTTTATTTTTCAAAACAAAAAATCAAAAACCAAAAATAAAAAACTAGAAACAAAAAACGAAAAATGAAATGGTTATTAAACGGGCCATATTAATTCGTTTTTGGTTTTCTGTTTTTATTTTTAATTTTTTAAAAACAAATTTGTTTGATTATCAATTTTAAGGTTATCAAACGGGGCTTTAGATTTTTGTTTAAGGTTAGTGACTAAGTTCGTAAATTCCATTAAGAACGCAGCTAGAAAGAGAGAAAACAAACCATCAACAGCATCATGAGAAGTGGATTTGTTATTGTGGTTGATCCAGAACTCCAAACGTTCATCTGCAATGTCTGGTTCGAGTTCATCATTTTTTGCTCTCCTCCAGAAATAAGTGATCCAAGCCTTAAGGAAACAAACACATACAATAGTATTTACAAATCGATTTTCTATCTTTCGAGGGAAATTTGGTAATCATTTCAAAATTTGCTTTTCAGTAATTCAATTTGGGGTGTTTGGGGCAAGGAGATCAGTCCATGGAGATGAGGAATAATTCTTTTTATTCATGTTTTTCCATAATTACTATTCATCTCCCCATAATCATTATTTATTCCCTCCATATTCTCATTCTCCCATAACCAATTTTTAATTAGAAGTGGGGGATTCAAACCGGTAACCTCATGGTTATTAGTCATACAAGATGCCACTAGAGGTCAAACACAAGTAATAGTTTACGGTATAACCATTATCTACAAGTATAGATAACCATACTCGTCGCTTATCATTCTCTTCCATATTCTCACATAATCATTCTCTTTCCTAGCTCCAAACGCCCCTTTCTAAAAATAGAATGGTTCCTCATAACTCAATCAATTTTCATTTTTTTTTTAAATTGTAAGTACTCAAGAGAATTTCTAAAAATAGCTTTGGAAATTCATGTAAACACACACACATGAGGAACCGAGTTGAGTAAATAGAATAAGTAAAATATACCTGCTTAAAAGAAACATCCTCTGCCTCCTCTTGGCTTAACTCTGCAAGTGCATTTAAAACAATTTGTAAAGGTTCACAAGATCTTTAGAGTCCGTTTAATTTGGATCATCAATCATGCTATGGATAGAAAAATTATGTATTTGACAATTGGTGTACACTTCGCATAAAATAATGTATCGACGACTTCAATTTGGTACCAATGGAAAGTTCATTTTAGTAATATCAATATGAAAACTAGTGGTAGCATGTAGAAGAAATTAGTAAGACTTATTTTCATGTCTCTTAATATGTTAATTTTCATTTTTTGATCCTCATTGTATATGTTAATTAAGCTTTTACCCCCTTGTTGAAGAAATTGGCACAAAAATGGAGATACAAGACTTGAAAGTTTACGAAAATGAACACTTTTGAGTGAAAACTCACTCATGAAATCTAACTCTCTCTCTAGCTTTCTCTAACTTCCTATAGCATTCTCTTACATATGGGGATATGCTTTACCATGCATAGACATGAGATCCTTGGAGTCTAAGCAAAATGTCTTGAGCTCTTCTTGGATCTTAATATATACTAGATATTTCCATCAAGTGTTTCTTTATCTAAAGGAATTCTAGTATTCCTTGGAGCTTAAAGAAAGCAAAAATATATTTCTACAACTTTTTTTAGATATTTTATTTACAATCTTTGACATTGATCTAGAAAATATGCATGTAGATACTCAAAGAAGTTTTTTTTTTTTTGATATTTGTGACTGTCCGGGCCAGCTCTCGCGCACCTCGACTAATGTTACGGGGCATACCGGCCGGCTGACCCTACAACATTTGGATGCTAAGAAAACCCGTATGGATTAATTTGAAATTAATTTCTAGGTAGGTGGCCACCATGAGATTTGAACTCATCACCTTATGCACCCTAAAACCCTCTTTGACCAATTGGATACTCAAAGAAGTTTCTAGTTATAGATTGAGTTGCTTTTTATTTCAACAATATATCATACTTCATCTCAAGTAAATGTGTTGTATCTCATGTAAGCTACAAGACTTTCTCATTTCTTAAATAAAAACAAAATTTAGACCATAACACCTTAGAAAAGAAAAGTGCGAAGTGTTTTCAGTTAACTTACCAAATGCTTCAAATTGTCCATCTATTGGCAGCTTCACTTCATCTACGTAATAACAAGAAAGGGAAAACACTGTTAGGATGCACATTTTAACTCTCACATCCCTTACCACAAGTCTATCACAGATAGAATTAATGAAAATCGGACAACTTGTCGCCGCGTTTACATATGAAGTGGAACTAACAGCATCAGTGAAAACTCCCAGATTCTCTAACCAGTATATCAATATCAATAAAGATTAAGCGTGGATAAAATAAGTTGTTCTGCATGTAGAACTTAGGAATAAACATTTTAGAACTAAAAGGGGCTGGAAGCTCAATATCAAGCGTCATGTAGACAAAAATCCAGTTCAAAGTTCATTGGAGTGGGTGATTTTTTTGTCTTCTAAATAATTCTCTTTCATAATTCGACGCGACCGGTACATTCAATAGAGTCTCTTGCCCACCTGGTTTTAGAAAATTTGCGCGTCGATCACGAGCCATTGCAAGAGCCACTGCGTCCTCTACCTTCAAAATAATTTCATTAGAAACTTATAGTCACATGAATAAAATAAATAAATACTAATTTCTAAGCTACCACAAGTTGAAGTGTCAGAATTTTCATTTCAACTATAACAATAAATGGAACATTAAAAAATAACTACATTCATGATTAGAATTTAGAACACTCCAACTTGACATAATAACATCTTTCCCACTCATAAATTCATATTAAGTTGAAATGGAACATTAAAATACTTGCAGTTAAGAACTTAGTGTTGAGGTGAATACTTAAAGATAGATCAAGACAAGATATGGTTTGGTCATACAATTGCCTTGATAACATATATAGAAAATACGAAACTCTATTTCCATTGTACAAATACCGAGAGAGTAGCATCTCTCTCTCCTAATGTTTTCCCTAAGACATAATTTTTGCTACATAAATGGAGAAGCACATAATTATAGGCAATGATATGACAAAATTGATACCATTTGCTAAAATCCAGAGTACAAGTGACAGGGATGCCCTAGAATACATTTCAGAAAAATTACTAGTATCTTTCGGATTTTTTTTTATAAAAAAACTAGTATTTTCCATTGCTTTCGTGTGTGAAGATTTAGACATACATTTGTGTTAAGATTTCGATACACATGAGTTTCATGCAACATTCAATTTAATGAAATTCAAACATTAGAAAAAACATATTAGATTTCTTATCGCTTTCCTCATGCTCCAAGTAGTTCTAGAGAGTTTCTTTAGATAAGAATAAACTTCATAGAAATATCTAGGTTATTTAAAGATCCAAGAAGAGCCTAAAAGAATCATTTTTCTTGAGCTCCATGAATCTCATACTTGTAAATAGAAATGTGTTCATAAGTCAAGGTGAGCAAGAAAAAAGCCAGAGAAAACTATTGTCTTTCTCCTTTTGTGCCAATTTCTTCCAGTAGTATTTAGAGCTTCAACATTTTCATGGGTTGTTCATTGGCCAGGTTCTCACTTCTCGGTGCGTGGTTTTCTTTTTCTTTATGTTTCTTTTTAGTCTCCCCTCTCGCTTTTGTTTAGCTTAGTACTTATTCTCGTGCTTTTTATTTATTTTTAATACGTTAGCATAAATGTCTCATTTTTATTATTTCTTTATTTAAAAGGTTGGGTTTCTGGGATACATTGAATAGATAAGACTCTCAGTCCTGGAAATCTTTGTTTTGTTATACAAATCTAGAAGAAAAAAGTAAATAAGGTAGTATTATGCATTGAACGTATTAATGTCATGCGATTAGGTAGTTGAGGGTCTCGCTGTAGTTAGTTAGTCGGGGGTCTCGCTGCATTTCCGCTTTCTGTTGCGTGTACGCATTTTGCGTTGCTCGTCCGCATTTTGCAGAACATCTGCTTCTGCAGCACATTCTATTTAGTTTACGCATTATGTAATAGGGTTTAATGAGAGTGCATATATAAACTTGAATTCAACCCTAGCCGTTTAATTACATTCATTCTTTTTTGTAATCTGTATTACAATGTCTGCTCTCCCTCTTTACTTGTGGACTAGCTAACACAACGTTAGTGAACCACGTAAATTCGTGTGTTGTTTCTATTCGTTCTTCTTCTTTTGTGTTTTGTATTTATCTGTTCTATGTTTTCGTTTTGATTGTTGATTGCTGATTTCATAACAAATAAAATAAAATAAAACAAGAGAATTTGTATTGTATATCAACTTTAGAACCCTCTATTAGAATTATAGCACATTTTTATCAAAAATTGGTTTATACCAAAATTTCAAGTGATTGATATCAATTAGCAGTATTTGATTGATATCAATCAGTTTGTTAAGTGAAGTGATTGAGCTTATAAATAAATTACCAGTGATTGATATCAATCACTTGAAATTTTGGTATAAACCAATTTTTGATAAAAATGTGCTATAGATGCAATTTCTTACCCCATTTTTGTCATATATAAAAAATCCACATAAAACAATGATTTGGCAAGACTTGCAAGTGTATAAGTAAAGCTGGAACCTTCAATGTAGCAAGCTCCCGTAAACCTCTCTCCACTAAAAGCATGCTCTCGACATTTGCCTCACTGGAAAGTTCATTTTCTCTGTCCACCAAATCATTGATTTCTGATAATAATACAAAAATGTAACAACATCAATGAACTTGATCCACATAAAGGTGTAAAGAACATAGGAAAAATGAGAGAAAGATGTTAAAAGAACAGTTTTTACAGGAGCTTTACAAGAATTTTACTTTTACCTGTCCCCTCTTTTGCTTTCTCTCCAGCTTCCAATACAACTTCAACAGGACATGAAGTAAAAGATGACCAGTATTCAGATCTTGCACCAGCGACTTCAGCATGGATACCTGCCAAGTTTTTATTTGAAAAAAGAACTGAGAAGATTGCACGAGACTTGATATCAAGTCCAACAAGTAAATGAGCAACGTTGTTACAAACCCTATTACAAAAAGAAACATGTTCAATACCAAGACCAAAAAGTAAATGCTTAATATCAACAACTATATTATAGAATTCAGAAATATCTGGGAGCCATCAACAATCATTTGACCACATTTAAAGCATCGAACTCCACCAGGATTGAAGGTAAGAGACTGCTCTTCACCTCTTGGGGATCACTGTGTTTGAAAAGGAACAAGCATTTTTTACATACAAGGGCATTGACTACACACCTAAAACTTCAACATGCCCGAAGGCCCATTTAAAGTTATTGGGTCGGAAGTTGCTTATTTCAACTAGGATCTACGTTGTTCCTATAAATACCCATCCCATAATGCCCCTTAATGTGTGGAATTATTAATATCATCATGAAAATCAAGATCATAAAAGGTTTTAACCAATACACCTATTTTATGGAATATATCAGACAAGATCTTGGTAAAGGCTTCTAAACTTTTTTAACTGCCTGATAATCATTTAGCGTTAAAATATTAGATATCTCCCACCATTTGCAGGATGACTTTACTTTACAACTCACTGATATTAGTTCATTATTATTCTAGTTAAGAAATATGAACAATAAAAAATAGTGTTTATTCGTCCATGAAATGAGTTGAAGATAAGGAAATTGGCCAATATGATCTATCTTTTCAGCTTGCAGATTTATTTCGAAGCAAATTGGACAAACGATCCTATGGGGCGGATCTCACTCTTGGGGCCAGACTATTTGGTTGCAGCAGGGAATATGGGATCTATATATATTGTAATGTTGGAGATACTCACCCTTGTGACAATTGTCCTACAATGGAAATGAGAGAATTCTTCAATATCTTTATAAGAGATATGAGTTACTCCCTATTGATAATTGATTTTGAGGTGGAACTTTATATTATCTAATATGTAATTTTTGGAACTTCGAAACGACACAAGAACAACACCATACAAGTTCCAAAGAAAGAAAAATCACCATGATGAACGCATAAGTTCCAGTATCGAGCGAGCCAACACCTCTTCAAAACAATCTCTTCCTAGCATCAAAGAAGCATGTCAGACAAGTATGCCTAAGATAAGGCCAGAAAGGAAGCAAGTACTCTAAAACTTGAACTGCAGACCATTTCTTCTTTAGTCAGTATCATTCTATGAGTCATAAACCTAAGCGATTGCAACTCAGCCTCAGCTTCGTGCAAGTTCTCCAAAGCAGATGTTGCCTCTTCCCTTGCAGTCTGAGTCAAAAGTACCCGTGAGTCAAATTCAATAGATCATTCATATTTAAAGAACATCAAACAATAACAATATTAGTGGGAAATAACATCTTTTCTACTGGTTTCAACTTCTGCATACCTCTACTTCCGTTTGAAGTGCAGCAATATGATTAGTACCTTTGCTTCCTTGAGATTGTGATGCAACCTTAAAAGCAGCCTGCAAGGAGTGGATTGATACACCTAACTTAAACAGCACTCGTATCGAGGACATAATTCTTGGTTAAATATAAAAAGACCAATCACAAAAAGAGAAGGAAAAATCATTTCTAGTGCCAGACTCAGAAAGTAAATAACAAGTTTGGTCACAGAAATTTATAAGTTGTGTCATAGTCCCTGTACTTTCAAAAACTTTGAAGGTCATGTTTATTTGGTCCCAGTACTACTTAGGGTATATTTGGGGGAAGGGGATGGGAAAAGAGAATGAGTATTTGTGTTTGGGGTGAAGAGAATGATTATGAGGAGAATGATTATTTGTGTTTGGAGTTAAAGGAATGATTTTGAAAAAAATAAAATATTGAGTTTGATGAGAGTGAAAAATAGTAATGTGAGGCATAAAAAGCTGTTGGAGAGAATAAAAAGTAGTTAGGAGAAGAATAAAAAAGATGATTTTTGAAAAACATGATTATGGGTAGTGGCCCAAACAAGAGGAAGTTAGGAACTATCCCCATTCACATTCTTCTCCTTATTCTTGGTGGCCAAAACACCTCTTAGTGTTTCTAATTTCTCTTGAAACTGAGTCTTATAAACTAATGCAGTTAACTCCACTTTTATATGGTATACCAATTCATTATTTAAGGACTACACGATTAAGCAATTTCAATTAAGTTTAGGCATTTAGTGAAATAATCGTTACACTAATGAAGTAAAACATATGGACTTGTTAAACTCATCATTCATAGAAATTTCAAGGGCGTGAAGAGACCAAAGATACAGCTTTGAAAGTATAATGCATATTTCAAATAACTTTTGAAGTACTAGAATTAAATAGATCCACTAACCAAACTTATAATTTAACCTAACAAGTTATTTAACATCAGGATTATAAAAGTAAAATACAGAAGTTGAATTCAGCCACATGTTATACACCACTACAACTTTCTTATTTTCTGCAATAGAAAATCAAGATTTTCCTTCAAAACTCTGCAATCCTCTTACATGACAGTTACTGCAACTTTATAACGTTTGTGCTCGTTTTAAGAAAGAAAAACAATAAGGTTCATTCACACACGTAAGAACACCAAATACGTGCACTATTTTTCGAGTTATTGCTCTAATTATTGACTTCAAATTTTATTTTTATTTTACATTTTTCAATTGCTGAAATTAATAACCTAGAATATTAATGACGTCAGTATAAATAGTAACAATTGTAGTAAAACTAACCTCTCGCTGCTGCAAAGCTGCCTCCTTCCTGGAAGCAAAACAATAATGAATTATTAGATCATGTGAAAACTGAAGTGGCTTACAAGTTTCAAGTGGAAAGAAAGGTCAGGAGCTAGCCTGCTCAACAGACGGGCTTCCAGTGATACACCTTCTCCAAGCATAGCAACCTAAAAATCACATCTGTATACTTCAAAATATGAACATTGGATGAAATTGATATTTATTAGACAATGTTTGGATGTTTGAATCCAACATTGGTTAGATGAGGGGAAGATAAGAGTGTATAAATGATGACAACCATCTCCATTGATATAAAACCTTTTGAGAGATACCAAAAAACAAAGTCACGAGGGTCTAGGCCCAAAGTAGACAATATCATATCAATATAGAGATTCAGGTAGAGTTGTCATCCTTATCAAATGACCTTATCAGTTCCGATCACTATAATCTATACGTTAAATTTCTTCATGCCTGTACCATTAAACAAGTATAATGAAAATGACTACTAACAGTCTAATACCACAAATACTAACAATACTAGATGGAAGTAAATGGACGATAGGGGAAAAAGGAACTATGAATTGAACTATGAAAAAGGCAACTCAAATAATTCAGAGAACTAGATGGAAGTAAATGGACGATACTTTAAAGTGTTTTTTGTAGATATAAAATTAGTATTTTCCCATAAAATGAGCAGAGTATTTTAAGTAAGAATAACTCTTACAAATAGTGGAAGATACAATCCAGCTAATTCTTTTTACCTGATTCTCAAGCTGTCGTGCTCTAACATCTGCTTCCTCACATCTTTCTTCTGCAAGTCGAAGCTGGGGAGGCACATATTAGATATATGCCAAACTAAATAAATGAAAAATCTTTCACTTTTACATCAATGTTATGCCATTATCTGGAGTGATGTATTGTGTTTGTAGATTAGAAAGACTATGAGCTAAATAATTTAGAAAGCATCTGGGCACTGAACAAGTTTTCATAACAAAAACAAATGAACTCTTCAATTACAGACACTTTTTTCTTGTTTAAAACAGCAGTTTTGAAATCAGAATTGTTCCATAACAGGTATAAAGTGTTCTTGTTGAACTGAGGACACTAATTCTACAAGAAACAGCCAATACAGTCGAATAAGAAGAACCAGAAAAGTTGTTGGCATCACCTTTTCAAGTAAACTTTCATTTTCCTCCTGTACCATATCAAGCTGCACCAACATCATCACCATAATTAGCAAATTCTTGAAAGAACCAAATCTTTATACATGTTTCTAAATTTCTCAGTTCAGACAAGGAACTGAAACTAAGCATAATAACATGACCTTAAATTAATAACAAAATAAATAAAAAAACTCAGCACAAGAAGCAAATAGAATTTTAGTTCCTTTCTGAAAAAGACTACACCAGTAGACCTCTAAAATAGCCAGATACATTTCACGTGAAAACAAGTTCATTATTTGGATTCTTCCAGCCAGCTAGCTGTTAGGGCCAATAACTCCCGACAGATCTCCACATTGGGATGACATTGTTCACTTAGAGCGTCCGTCCTCATAGTTTTGCTTAAGGTTCCCCCAGAAGACTCATAATTTTCTCCTTATCCAACCAATATGGGACTACTTTGTTTGTATTCCAAACAATCCTCGCCTCAAATAAAAAATCACCAATCCTCGCCTTCAAATAGTCATCCATCAATCAAGCTCTTATCTTTGGCCAGCTCTTCTATTGAAGCATACAGTCAATCCAAGCTCAACCACAGATCTCCACTCTGGCTATGTCACCTAGGCTCCTAACTTCTTTGTTCGGTACCTAAAGATTCTACTGGCATGACTTTGATACCACTTTTTAGGGACAACGAACCTTGATATACTTCACATTAGTATGATATTGTCCAGTACGGGCATATGCCCTCATAACTGTACTTTTTGTTTCACCCAAAAGATCCCATTCCAATGGAAATGGTTGTCCTCACTCATACACCCATGATCTTCCCCCATATTTAACTAATGGAAGACTACTTTGTTTGAATTCCAAGAACTAGCTGGGTCAGCAGGGGGAACATATGAATTGTGGTCAGGTAAAGACATTAATGTGAGTGATAGTACATTGATGTGTTAATCTTGTATGAATTAGAGGAGCTCAACCTCTGATTTATAATAGGCTGTAAAGGTACTCTATACCTCATCTTGTAAAGCAGAACTATCTGGCTGGTTGTTGCTAGTTTCTCTGAAGTTCAGGCTTCCCATATCCAAAGACATCCTGTTCAAGGACCAGCACATTCATGGAATAGACATTTGAGCAGGAAATATTAACGACAGGATATAACTTTGACTCCACAAAATGTGCAGACACCAGAGTTAAATCTTTAAATGAAAATTTTGCGAGATAAGAGAAGGTAGTTGAAATCAAAGTTCATTGATAATAGCAAGAGGTTTTTACTCTCAAATAACAAAACAAACACATTTACATACCAATAAAATCCCACACTCCTAACAAAGTCGGCATTTTATTTTATGGTATCCAAAACCACAGTGCCCGGACTAAACAATCACCAGAGGACTTACTAAATACAAATATCAACATGAAATGTCCGCAATATCAAGTCCTTGAGACGATGACATGTTTTAGTCGGTTATCTAACATTAAGTTGTAGGTGGATAGCCATCCCTAAGAATGGTGTTTCTCTGCTTTAAAATTCAGCATATTAACAAAAACAAATGACATGTTTATGATAAATAGACATAGAATATGTTGTCTAATACCTCTTATCTCTTCTGCTGTCAAACTGATTCTCGTTTGGAGTTAATGGAAAGCTTGGTCTAAGGGACATTTTAGAATCAAACTGACCGTCTTTCGGAGTTACATGCAAGGTTGGTCTAAGTGACGGGTTGATATCAAATTGACCTTCATTTGGAGTGACAGGCAAGGTTGATCTAAGTGATGTTATGGAATCAGATTGACTCTCTTTGTGAGTTACTGATGATGCTGGTTTAAGTGATATAGATACAGAAGAAGGTACAATTGGAACTGTTTTGACTCCTAAATTTGGACGACTAGTTAATGTTGAACGACTAGATGGAGGTTGCTCTGTGAAGTTGGCAAGCTGGGATGATCGAGTAGGTGTTGAAGAGCGAGTAATGGGTGGTTGTTCAACATTAGTATCAGAATGAGATGTTCGGTATCCAAGTGTTGTACGACCTGACATTGGTTGCTCGGTATGGTTTACATTTAGAGAAGCTCGGCCCGCAGAAACCGCATGTCCAGAAGTAGATTCATGAGTAGTACGAGCAGATGGCTATATATGAATTGTAAGCGTGTATTAGACAGGCAAGTATAACATGAAAATCACATTTATTAATAGTCTAACACAGTTGCCTAAAATGATTATATAAAATAATGCAAATGAGCAACTAAATTGAAAGAAAATGACAGGCAAATTGCAAAATCTAAGTGCTCAAAATATCTTCAGAGTATGTACTGCTGACTTTAAGAACTAAAATATTAATCGAGTCATGAAATTTATGACTAATCAAAATACTACAAAATAAAGAATTAGATCATATTATGAATGAGCCAAAATGAGCATAGCTCAACCGACATTATGTATTAACGACCTCGAGTTTAGAGGTTCGATTCTCCATCCCCTATTGTAAGAAAAGAAACTAAAAAAAGAGAGAACATATTAAGATGAGACGCAATCCATCTTTATCAATTTTAAGTGTGAACTAAATTGACATAAAGAGAATAATATGGTACTAGTCCCATCTTATGGCCTATTTTTTTATAACATAAATTGAAGCTTCTCTCTCCTATACTCAGGGCACGCGTGCCCGTTCTAAGGCCTGAACCTTGAAAACAATAAGAGATTTTACAATTAAGTTCCACTCATAGGTCCCTTTTTATGGAGTTTTTATCAAGTGTTAACTACAAGGGTTTTACAAGGCGAAAGTTGAAGCCAATTACAAGAGCTTAGATCAATTGATATGATACATGACCTAGTAATTTAGAGGTTATGAGTTAGAATTCTCCTACCCAAAATATTGTTGATTTAAAAAAAACATGATCGAGAAAGTCAAATTAAAAAAGAAAATGTATCTAAGCCACCATAAACTTAACGATCACTAACCTTCATGCCTGAAATGTCACACACACAAGCATAAAAACAAACAAGAATGTCATGCAAGCCTCAACAAATATAAGATAACTAAAACACGCCCGTTACCATAGGAGAGCGAGATCTGACTGGTCTTCCACTTGCCAGTCCAATGCTCCCTGTGCCACTCGCCGAACTCAAATCAAAAGAAAGATCATCATCTTCATCCTCATCGTCAGCGGAACTTGCCATCACTCTTGCAAGCCTTTGCGCTGCAGCTTTTGTCGCATTGTTCTGTCCTCTCTTCGAATTCGCGACGCCAGTTGAGCCTGATCGCACATGGCCGGGAAACGGTGACACCAATGGTGATACCGGACCCACTGAAGTGCCAGAGTTACTCTTCTGTCGAGTATGTACTGGTCTCATCCGATCCATACCTCCTGTTATCCACACAGTCTAAGTACGATCAAACAAAAAATCGCACACTCACAAGCTCAAAAACTGCAGAAACTTGCAAATCGAAATCGAAGTAGAATATCACAAATTTCAGAGAAATCGAGCAATCGAAGAAAGAAAGAAGAACGCGATAGATACCAAACCTTCGTAATCTTTGATCAGAGGATTCTACGACCAGATCTTTCGTTGCAATCGACTCAATAACGATTCGTTCATATTCTGTCGAGTCTGTACTGGTCTAATCCAATCCATAGCTCCTGTTATCCACACACTCTAAGTACGATCAAACAAAAATTTCATTCTCACAAGCTCAAAAACTGCAGAAACTTGCATTCATAGGATGAAAAAAAACACCTACTCCATATACATTGAGCCAGATTGCAACAATTCGATCAATACGGATGAAATTTATAGCAAAATCGAAGTAGATAAACAAAAATTTCAGAGAAATCGAACGATCGAAAAAGGAATGAAGAATGCGATAGTTACCATGTAATCTTTGAGCAGAGGATTTTACGATCAGATCTTCGGTTGCAGTCGATTCAATAATGATTCGTTCATATTCAGCGGCGTTGAAGCAATCCTCCGGATCAAACCTCCATGATTGTGAATTTTGTTGCAGGAGATCGAAGCGAGTAACGAAATGGAAAGAGTCCAATGGCGGAGATGGAGGCTGAGAAGACGAAGGGAGTGCAATGCGAATTTGTCTGTTCTTTTGGACGTGCCGCGGTTTTTGGTTCTGAACGGTTAGTTCGTTAATGTTTCTTAATTTTCATTTCGGTCCCCACGTCCATTTTATTTTCACTTTTCTCCTGACAAATTTTCATTTCGTTGACAAAATAATTACAATCAAATTTTAAAATATTTGTATTCTTATAAATTAAGTTTAATATTGTATTTTTTGAGAATCTATTATTAGTACTCATTAATACAAATATTATATATTATTAACACAATATTATATAATTCTATAAAAAAATAGAATATTATATATTACTAATATTTATGATTATAATTACTGTTTGGTGTAAGGAATCATATTTATAATTATTTGGTGAATTTGACTAATTTGACTAATTTTTATATATTTTGTGTTTTTTTTAATTAAAATAAATAATTAAACTTGTCTTTCCTTTTGCTAGACATTGTATAATCACTAAAGTAGGGATGGTTTTCAATTTGAAGTACAAGTTAGAAGAGGGTGACCAACAAACCATATTTAGAGGGCTAAGTACTTTTAAATAATATGAGAGTAGTAAATAATAAATAATATATACATAGTGGGCACCGGTAGAGAGTGTGGGGACTGGAACTCAAGACTTCGTAGTCATTAAGTATATATTGATGTTGCTGAGCTAGAGCGTTTGTTGACTCATTCAACCCAACCTAAACTAAAAAATAATATATATATATATATATATATATATATATATGGTATACATATGTATGAGAAGAGAAATTAATTAATAAGATATATTATTTGTCTATTGATAGATAGCATGCCGGGAATGGTAATCAAAGCTCAGAAGAAGAATTTTAACTTAATAACTTAACCAAAGCTCCATTGTGTTTGTGGTTGTGTTAATTATATGGCTCGAGAGGTGTTTGATGGGATTAGTTGTAAGGATATGGTATTTTAGTGCTCCCAGATTTGAGACTCACCTGTGATATTAATTTGTAGACACCTTTTATATGTCTCTATTTTTTATTTGTCTCTTAATGTCTGGCCTAGAAATAGACATAGTTACCCTTAGTTAAAAAAAAAAAACAAAAGATATGGTATCCTGGACCGGCATGATTGCTTCTTATGCCGAGAATGATTGTTTCGATGAAGTATCGGAACTCTTCACGCCGATGAGAATAGCTGGATTCAAACCAAACAATTTCACTTTTGCTGGCGTGCTTAAGGCCTGTCTTGGCATGCAGGACTTCGTTGCAGGAAGACGGTTCATTGTTATGCTTTGAAAACAAGCTCTGATATAGCAGTATAGGATTTGCCTCTTTATAAGAAGAATTGGCCTATATTTCCTTCGTAGTCTTTCGGTGCCTGGTTTAACGGGCGTGGTTACTCCAGTTATAGGAGACCTATACTCTGATTTCCCGGTTTTCAAAATAAAAATTTACCAAAATATCAAAACGGTACTAAAGTAACTCTTCATTAAACCATCATAGAGTGTCTCAATTGGTCAAAGAGAGTCTTGAGGTGCATAAGGTGATGAGTTCAATCTATGATGGTCATTTACTTAAAAATTAATTTCCTACGAGTTTGTTTGGTATCCAAATATTGTAGAGTCAGGCGTTATGTCCCGTGACAATAGTCGAGATGCGCGACCCGAACAGTCACGGATATCAAAAAAAAAAAAAAGCTTCCTCATTAAAGAACATAAACCAAACTATGAAAGAAAACCAAGGTGGAGGATGCAAAATAAGTTCAAACACTGATTTGGTTTAGGGTTGGAGTTTTATTTAGTTGTAAACTGATTTGATTTTCATCCCCATTTTTTGTGCAATGGTCTCAACTTAAATGGCCTACACAAACTTGCTGTTTCACACAAACTTCCTTCCATAATTATGTGACCAAAGCTTTCCATCAATATTGAGGATCTTTGACTAATTTGATAACACAGTAATCTTAAATTATAATATTTCATGATTAAGAAGAGCATAAAGTCCCTGCTATGTGTTACAAGTTACAACCCCCAATAATGCTTGAACCTCACATGATGACAATGAATAATTTGATCTTAAGAGTAGTTTGGCAGCAACTGAAATTCTTACAACCCTGAAGCAGTAAAAAATTAGCAGTAGAATTATAAGATTGAGTTTATGTTTGGTTCACAAATCTATTAAGGGGGTGTTTGGGACACAGAGATAACTGTAAGATTTGTTCGTTGTGTTTGGCCTTGTCATCCAAGTATTTCTATTTTTTTAGTACAATTTGAAGTGGGGATTACCAATAAATAGGTCATTACGGTTCTCAAATAATATAAGAGTCAAATACTGATTTATGGGCTCAAACTCGTGACGGTAAAATTGAGGTGGATTAGCATGATAATCAACCGTGCCACTAACCTTCACAAATAGTTTTTCTTTCTCGGAGAATTCTTACTATTTGCTTTTAAAATAAGTTTATTTAGAAATAGCTTTTACCCTTGTTTTTTTATACAATTCTAGAGTATGTCTTTGTTACGACATGAGTATGTGTTTTAGTTTTGATTTCTCTACCTTAATTGTTATTTTTTTATTTTTTTATTTTTTTTTTGAAGAAAAGGTTATTTTAGTTGATGCTTTTATATATCAGGTAAAAGAAACCATGTGAATGGTAGAGAACAAAGTATAATAAATGAATTGACAAAAATATATCAGACATAAACATCTGTCAATAGGCATACCATATAAAGTTAAATATTTTGACAAATATTAGGTAAAAAAAATAATAAAAATAGCAAGTTTTGATTATTTGTCTTCAATAGTTAAAATTAAAATGAACTTTTGTAAAAAGAAAAAGAAAATAGTATAAATTTTGAAATAAAATACTGGCATGTTTTATTTTTATTAATAAAAATTCAAGCAATACTTTAGATTAATAATAATAAAAAAAAAAAATTCTCATGTATAACAAAAATTGGGTAAAAAATTGCATCTATAGCACAAAACAAAAAATAATTACATATATATACCAAAAAATTGAAAGTAATCGAGTGATTGAGTGTGATTTAGTTCAATCACTAGTTATTGATTGAACTCAATCAGTTGAGCTCAATCACTTAACAAACTGATTGAGTTCAATCACTCAGAATTTTGATATAAACAAATTTTTGATAAAAATGTGCTATAATTTCAATAGAGTGTTGTAAAGTTGGTATACACAATAAATTTCTTAAAAAAAAAACTAAATATTAAAAAAGCTTTCTAATATAGTTGTATTTTCATTCATAAAAGCATGCATGAGGCCATCAAAGGCATCCAAAAGTTGACAAAAAATAAAATAGTGTCTCAATGATACCATAGGGTTGAGTGGGACCAAATATTTCATGATGATAATCACAAAGTTTTAACTTAAAAAATCATTTCCCATTTTCTTCCCTAAGATTTCAACTCAAAAGGCAAAAGGTAATTCAATCAGATCTCAATTGATATACCAAAAAGCTTCATTTCCAAACCTTTTTCCCCATATTCCTTTTGTTTCCTATTTATAATTAAAGCATGTTTGAAAGATTTCATTTGTGTTCATCGGTGGTTAAAGTGAATAGAATTATTATTTGAAATAACTGAACGTTAATTAATTCAACCTATATTAGATATTAGGTCATCATTTTCGATTTTTTTTTTTTTTTTTTTTGGAGAAAATTTAAATTCTTCATACTTTATTGTTAAGGTACTAAAAACATATTAATGAATTATTTGATAGTAACTTTAAGAACAAAACGTTTTTCCTCAAAAAAAAAAAAAAAAAAAAAAAAAAAAACTAACGAAAAAATTATAATTTTAACAAAAAGTGACTCAATTTTCACTTTTGTGTCAAGCCTGGGAGGTTTATTCCTTAAAATCGAAATTTAGGTACTATTTTTTATGATTGTAGGTTAATTAAAGGAGCTTAATTTTTAGAAGAAAAATTATGGGTCGACAATCTTCTTTTAATTTTTAACAATGTAAATTAGGGCTCAACTTTTAACATAAAAATGTAGCAGTGCAAATGTAAAAACCACTATACTTAGGAATGGTTTGATTTGATCTCTTCTTTTAATTTTTTTTTTTTTTTTTTTTTTTTTTTTTGATAGAACTTCTTTTAATTTTTAAATAAAAACAAAATATTAATAAATAGGCATGCTCATGCATATTATAAAAATATTATTTTTCTAAAGTGGGTGTGGTTTTCCACCTTTGTGGTCAAAATCATATTCAATTTTTAATTCCTTTTTTTTTTTAAGTAAAACCTTTTCCCATGAAAATTGAAAATGGATTGAAAGAAATAAAAGTTGGTCAGATTTACTTTGAGTAATTTTCAAAAGGTGAGTTACTTTGTTTTGTTCTATCCTAAAAATTAAAATGAATTGGAAGAGGTAATCATTTTTCTTCAAGAATCCATGAAAAGTATAGGATAATTACAAATAACTTTTTCCTGGTAGTTTATGTTTTTTTTTTTAATGTTGCTAAGCAACTGCTTAGTTGAATATTAATATTAATTTTATATTTATTATAGAAACTAATTTTAAATTTTTTTTTATAAAAAATATACTATTAAAATTAGACTTTTGAAAATTTAGGCTCGTTTGATAATTATTTGGTTTGTTGTTTTTTGTTTTTGAAACTTAAACTTACTCTCACTCAAATTTTTTACCATGTGTTCCACCATTCTTACCATATATACATCTTTATTTAAGAAAGTAGGAGAATACTAACCAACTTTTAAAAACAAAAACAAACTTTTGGAAGCTACTTTTTTTTGTTTTTAAAAGTTGATTAGTATTCTTTACTTTCTTAAGGAAAGATGAATATATTGTAGGTAGAGTAGAACACATTGTATGAAATTTGAGTAAGATTAGACTTAAATTTCAAAAACCAAACTATCATAGAGTCGTCGGAGATTTTGGTAAGTAAGTGATAATAAGGTATTGAATTTATCAGCAAAATTGTAGGGTTGATGATGAATACGTTCAACTGGGTTTCTTTGACATCTAAATGTTGTAGGGTCAGGTGGTATGTTCCGTGACATTAGTCGAGGTGCAAACGCTGGCTTGAACAGTCACAAATATTAAAAAATAATAAAAAAAAAAAAACTAAATAATTATCAAACGGGATCTTAGTAATCAAAATAAAATAAAATTTATAAATTTATAAATTTATGTTAAACTTTTGAAAATGGAAAAGTCAAAATAAAACAAAGGGCAAAGTCATGGACACATTTTACCGTTTATAAAATTAACACAGACCATGTAATACATGGGTATAATTTGTAATTATCTCAAATGTTAAAAATAATTCGTAACACATTTTTTGCTGTTCATTATAACATATTTTTTAAAATAATTTTATTCAAGTTTTGTCCAAAATTCTTATTCTACGGATAAGGTTTTATTAGTTCAATTGATAGATTTTAGATTTCTATCAATTTTACGAATAGACTTCTATAAGTTTAATGGATAGATTTCTATCGATTTTTATAAAATCAATTATTTTTGTGTTAAAATGAATAAGATTGAAAATTGTGCTATACATTTTTTTTTTTTTAATATACCTGCAAGATCTCCAACGTTAAATATCACAACAATAATGCATGATAATATTTCTTTTTATAATTAAATGTATCTTTTAATAATTTGGTATCTTTGAAATGGACTCTTAACAATAATGCAAGTGGGTAATAATAGCTATCTTTTTCTTTTAGACAAAAATAATAGCTATTTTTCTTATATAGTTTTCCTTAGATAAATAACAAATAACAATAATTAAGACCAAATAGTTCCTCAAAAAAAAATTATAAAAAAAAGAAATTCTCCATAAAAGAATGATAGTTCAGCAACATAATGTCAATTAAATAATTTTCAATTTGAATCTCCCATAATCTAAAAAAATCAAATAACCCAAATCCATAAAACAACATGAATTAAAAAACTTAATCAAATAACTTTAGAAAAATAATTTAGCAAACAAACATAAGTTAACAAGTTAATGTAATTTCTTTAGAAACAACTTTTTTTTTTCTTTTTTTAATAATATAGTAGACTTCATAAAACTAAGACAGAAATAACACCATAGCAACCAAGAAGTGAAATACCACAATTGGAAATATCCCCAACACTATACTTGTCTAAAATGGTGACCATACAACCATATAAAATGACTGAATTGATTAAATAGGGCCTTGAGATATTGATGAGTTCAATTCATGATAATTACTTATTTAAAAATTAATTTTATACAAATTTTTTTGACATTCTAATGTTGTAGAGTCAAAAAAAAAAGCTGACTCGAATAAAAAAAAGCAAAAAATTTAATAATTGGAACCAAAACATTGACTAACGTAGAATACAAATATTAAAAAAAAAAAAAAACTCAACTTCATCTAATATTGGTTTTTTTTTCTTACCAATACTTATAGTATTGAATTAGATTACCACTAAATAATATTGATTGATTTTTGATAAATTTTAAAATAGTAATATAATAATATTATATATTACATATTAACTAAGTGGTTACCGATTCAAATCGTTCGATTCGAAAAAATAGATAACAAATAAATAATTATTCAAAAGAATTAACCAATTGTATTCTTAAAAAAATAAATAAATAGATCAATTGGTTACACTTGAAATCCCAAATCTTTATTGCATTGGTCGATAATTTATTTCAACTTCGGCATAATAAGTTGAGTCCTATTTGACTCTTAGATTATTTGAGCACGATAATACTTATATATGATTTATTGGTCTCCTCTCTAATTTATATTAAAATAACTTTTTAATATACTAGAAAATCTTCACGTGCGTTGGGCGGGTAAAAATTGTATTAAAATTAATTAATAAATAATATTTATAATAATAAACGACTTATTAAAAATATTACAATTATAATTGGGGTGTGCGAAAGCTAACTCGAACAGTCATACATATATAAAAAAAACTACAATTATATAGTTTAAACAAATTTACAATCCACTACAATTATAATTGGGGTGTGCAACGCTAGCCCGTCACACATATAAAAAAAACTACAATTATATAATTAAACAAATTTACAACCAATGAATGAATATTTTTTTTTGTTCGTAAAGTAAATGGTAATGATTATAGTTATGGTTGGTTTAAAAAGGGAATATATGGGAATATCTTAATATAATAACAATTATAAATAACACTATTTAAAATTTCATTTATTTTTAAAAAGTTTAGAATAGATATTGTGATCTACATTACTACTTTCATTTTAGTGGTGATAGTTGTGCTATTTATTTATGAGAAATATTAATAGTTACATATGTGGTCTAAAAAATCTTCTAATAAAACTTTTTTTTCAAAGAAATACTAACAAACATTTTGAACAAAATAAAAATGCACTAATGTTAAAGTATTATACATTGAGCTGCTAAAAAAAAAAAATTAGACATTGATATTAGTATTGATGTAATTGTTAAGTTGTTATTCTATATTTATCTTAATGTTATTTGAGAAATTGTACTGAATAGTCCAATTTTACAAAATAATTACAGATCTAGGTAAATTTGAAAATATTTAACATCTATAGTAAAATATATAATATAAATAATATAAATAATACTCATCATATTGTATTATGTATTAGTTAGTTATTGAGTATAAAAAATATTACTTTAGACCGTATATTTGACTATGATTGCTATTTTTTTTCAAATTTATCTAGTGTTGTAAATATTTTATCAATTTAGTCTATTCGTGCAAAAACCCCTTGTTATTTATGTTTTTTCTTATTATATTTTTTCTCATCTTTAATACAATTTCTCATTTGTCTTACAATATTATTTCTAATTTCATTACGCATATCTTGCAATTTGAATGTAACATCATCATCATATTGAAATATTTAAAGATAAAAAGGCTTCAGAGAACGTGAATTGAGTGATTTTTTTTCTTAATGATGTACATTGCACTATTATAGAAGAATTTGTGTTACTCATTTTTATAATAAAAGTTAAGTCGTAAAACTGTCTGAATTCTTAAACCTATAACTTTCATTATCTTACCATAAATATGATTTAAAAACTCTTTTTTTTTTTTTGTGTGTGTTTGTAAGATGATTGAAAACATATTTTTATGTTCGAAAAAGTTCTTTTGCATTCCAACGTTTGAGATTTTAAATATTTATTTTCGGTTAGTAGCTAAAGTACTTTTTATTATCCCAAACATTGTAATTTAAACAAACTCACATCCCTTCTATATCGATATTTAAGAAGAGAAATTAAAAAAACACAACCCTTGGAGCACATCTCAAACAAAAATAAAATATGAAGCAACAAAAATTGATAAAACAATGGTAAGAAACAAACATTTGTTATGCAACCAACCTCGACATGTTTTACCTTATAGCCAAATAATTACACTTCCAATTCCAAGCATTATAATAGTGACAAAAGATTAATAAGAAAATTTGGAATACAAAATAAGATAAGATATAAAGAAGTACATATTAGAGGAGGTGAATATCGATATTCTAATGAAATATTCTAACGATATCGGATAACCTATTGCAAAAGTTTTATTTGAAAAATACATTAATATTCTAACGAAATATTTTAAATAAAATAACGGTACAATATACATATAATAATACACCAATAACATAAATAATAAAAATACAACAATACAACATCTATAAAGACTTGGAAGCTTGAGAACATTTGAGAACCATAGTGAGTATGCAAATCAAAACTTGGAGAAAGTATGAAGATGAAAACCTCATTTTATAGTAGAAGATTAGGAAATATCAATTATTTTAAATGGAAGAATAAAAAGTCTTTTAACATTCCTATACCATTTTATATATTTATTAACAATTAATAGGACCTTCCAACTTTTAACATTCTATAAATTTATTAACCATGGGTAATTATTATTTTACTTCATTTTACTTCAAAAAAAAATGTTATATCAAAAAGAGAAAATTACGTAGAATTACAATTTACACTAAAGTTTGCGAAAAAACCTGGAAATTGGAGCCAATTCGGTTAAATTATGGGTTTGAAAATAATAATAATTAAGAATAAAAAAAAGTTCAAACGGGAATTGGATTCTGCCGCACTGGCTGTAAGCGTACAAGATCACAGCACAGCCGAAATTCAACAAATCTCTCTCTACTTTGCTTTCACTAAGCACCTCTCCAGAATTACCAAACAAATCATTCATCCATTCACACCTTCCTCTCTCTCTCTCTCTCTCTAGAAATCTCCAGGGTTTCTCTCTCCTCATGGAATTGTAAATTCCACCAATCAATCTCTTGGACGCGTTTACAATTTCAGTTTTCACGCCGAAGTTTCGATTCATCGAGTTTCTTCCGAACGCGGTGAGTTTTTTGAATTATTTTGTGCATTTTTTTTGTTTGTGTTGTAAGTGGAGGATCGAAGAGTGGAAGAATCTTCTTGTTTGGCTGTTTTTTTTGTGTTTTTTGGTCGAAATTTCTATTAGTTTGTTGAGAATGTATTTTGTTGAATTTCTGATGATTTTGTTGACTATTGGAGTGTGATTTTGGTGTTTGTTTGATGGATAGTTGATTTTGTTGATGTTTTGGTTCTGAATTTGTAAGCGACTGTTCGTTGACTAATGATTTTACGGTTCGAAACGTGTTTGTTTTGAACGATCTGTTCTGGAATTAGCTCAGCGGTGCGTTCCTGATCTTCGTCGGAAACGTGTTTGGTTTGACTTTTCTTGTGGTTGACTGGCTGATACAAAATGGAATCCAGATAATGATCTGTTTTGGAGATATTATTATTAATAATTCTCTTTTAGCTAAGAACAGGATTGACGGATGCAATTGGTTCTTAACTTCTTTGATCTGTACCTATATGATGAAATACTTGAGGTTTTATTTGTAGACACCTCCCGTATCTCCATTCCTAGGAACAGGTGTGGTTTTCCGTATGATATAGTGGAGCGAAGCTTTAATTTCCCTGTTTCCTAAAAGAAAAAGATATGAGGTTTTCATTGATTAATGAAAAAAATTGAACTTTTAACGGAGTTACGTCAAGGCTCTCCCATTTTTATGTTTCTTTCTTTTCTGTACCTTTTATGTTTTATTTTCTTCAATTGCTTCTTAATCGAATTCAAATTGTTTTTCAGCGAATTTAAGAAAATTACTTTTCATAGTGCAGAATAGTTGTTGCATAAGCTGTGGATGCACGCCATGAGTACGAAGCTCTTGCATATCCATCCGAAGGAATTAGAATTCATATGTAAGTGTATCATTAGTAATACTGGTTATTGAATGCTCTTGAAAGAGAATTGAAGTGAAGTGCCATGTTGCTTTCAGTTGAATTGAAGAAACAAAGTACGTGCACAGTTCAACTAACCAATAACACCCATCATCATGTTGCCTTTAAAGTATGAACAACTTTTATTTTTTGTTCATCTTGTGTTTCTCTGAAATTTTTTGTGAGTTTTTCATGTGATATAATGTAATAATATTATGGCGTTTTCGCAGGTTAAAACCACATCTCCTAAGAAATACTGCGTTCGTCCGAATGTTGGGGTGATTTTTCCAAAATCAACATGTGAATTTTCAGGTATGTTCTGTACAAATTTCATTCAATGTATTCGGACACCTGTAACAGTGGATCCTAATGAAGTTACTCCCATAGGCATTCAAGTTTCAAAGACATTAATTCTCCTTAGTATTATTCTACATTTTCAATATGTGATCTGCTCAATGCCTTTTCATTTGTCGAAATGACTATGAGGGCTATCAAGCTATCAAGAAAATTCTAAAAAAAGAAGTTGGAAAGCATAACATTCAGTGTTTTGTTGATGAAAAACTAAGAATGTCGATCTAATATCACGAGATGATTCAGTTCTGCAGTTCACAAATATTTCTCCCATAATTTTATTTTAGCAAGGCTTTGTTATTATAGTCTTCTAAAATAATTTGTTGTGTTGTTGAATTGACGAATTATGAGATATCATGAGATCCCACTGCACAGTGCAATAAGGTTACCTGTATTCCTGTAATACTCGTGTCTCTTCTTTTAAATCATAAACCTAGAACTATGTAGTGTTACATTTTTTTTCAAGTTAATACTCTTTCTTATGATTCTGATGTAGTTATTATGCAAGCTCAACGGATTGTCCCGCCTGATATGTTGTGTAAAGACAAGTTTTTAATTCAAAGCACAATTGTTCCTTCAGGGACAACAGAAGAGGACGTCACTGCAAGTATTGTAAGTCTTTGTGGATATAATCATCTTTCATTCTTGGGTTTTTAATTGGTTTCTTTTTTTTTTGTTTTTCAGTTTACAAAAGATGGAGGTAAATATATTGAGGAGGATAAACTCAAAGTGACGCTCATTAGTCCGCTGAATTCCCCTATATCTTCACCTATTGCTGGAGCATGTGATGGAATCATGGATGAAGTTGTGGACCTGAAGGTGGAAAGTGGACCATTAAGAGATAAGCTGGCCACCAATGGAACTCCAAAGCTGAAAGATCAAAATGGTGCATCAGACGAGGAGCTTTCCTCTAGATTTTCAACACTAAGAGATCAAAATGGACCATCAAATGGCGGGATGGCCCACGAGACTTCAAGATTTAAAGATGATTTTCTTGCATTGAAAGGGGAGCAAACAATTGAAGCTTTAAAACCTTCTGATCAAAATGGAGCATTGAGGGAGGAGGTTCTGCTTCACGAGATTTCAGGACAGAAGGATCAGAATGGAACACTAAAGGAGGAACTACCTCAGCCTAGAAATCAAAATGGAAAACTTCAAAATGGAACACTAAAGGAGGAACTACCTCGTGAAGCATTAGAACCTAGAGATCAAAATGGAGCACTAAAGGAGGAGTTAAGTGTTGAGGCTCCAAAAAGAAGAGTTCAAAATGGAGCACCGGAGGGGAGAGGAGTTGAAACTTCACATCTGGAGGATCCATTACCAGACAGTGTTCTGGTTCAACCTCCGCCATTTGTAGCAAAAGTAAGGAAAAACATTCTTATCTATACAGAGTTATAAGTTTTCTTCTCTCTCTTTTTAAAAAAATGCTCATTGACATTTGTCTTAGTAAAATTAATGATATACGGTTTAATTATTGTTGATCTGAGAACTTGTTGGAGGTCTCCTTTTAGTCTCTTCCACATTCCTTTCCTGGGAAGGGTACTGTATCTTCCTTTGTTTTTCCCAATAGGAAGTGTTTCTTATTAAAAAAATAAATTAATTAATTTGTTGAATCAGGAAATCGTAGAACAATCCGTTAACTTGGACAGTGCCATTACATTGGTGGAACTGCTGATTGATATATTCTGTGATTTTCAACTTCTTGAAATTTGAAGTTTTGCTTTTGTGCATCAGATTCCCAAGGGTGTGGATGAAAACCTAGAGCTAAATAATAGCCTGTTTGGATTACAAAAGACTGCTGAGATAAAGCAAGTAGCAGAATTTGAGTCGATGACGGTGAAAAAAGCGGAACAGCTAAATTTAGTTATGGACATTGATGAGATGAAGTCCAAGATGAATAAAATTGAATTAAAGCTTGGAGAGGTGAGTTTTTATTGCATTTTGTGATTTTCTTGCCTTTTTCAGCTCTTACATGTATGAATATAACAGACCTACCGATTTTAAGCTACAATTGAGAATTTGGTCATTGAGATTGTTTGTCCTAATTTAAACCAATCAAGAATTACCTCTTCGATTAATTTTTATTTCATTGATGCGTATTCAATAATTTCTATGAAATTATATACGAGTATATATATTTGCAGAAAGAACCACTGAACAGTAGATCTCAAACATTTTATAGATTTAAAAAAATTGTATCTCAGAGATATAGAAGAGAGGGTGAACCTCAAAAGCCAAGTAGAATATTAAAGAAATCTCTCCATTTTGCATGGGTATAAAGAAAGAATCATTTCATAACCCAATAGAAAGAAAGCACCATAAAGAAGCATTAACATTGTCCCAAAAATCACTAAAATCTTTTATGCCCATCCTATAAAGTTCTGTATTCTGTTTGTCGACCATTAACTTCTGATGAGATTCACCTTACATGGTTTTGTGCTACTTATCGATTCTTAAATTCGGTTAAGACTTGGGTTTAAATTGTTGGTTATCGTCTTTTTATTAGGATTCCTTTAAAGTTCATTTTTTTTTCCTTCCATAACTAGAGGAAGAGTCAGGCAATAATAATTGATCAAATGAAGCTTTACCTCATACCCTGAAATGAAATGTTGATAGAAATGGAAAAACTACTTTCCTGATATTCATTTCTCCATTAGCTGTATTATTTTACATTTTAAGGCCTGCCCAATACTATTGTAATGATCTTCTTTTGTTTCATCGTTTTAATAGGCTCAAGGTACCATTTCAATGCTGTCAGAGGAGAGGAGATCAAGCGCTCAAGAAGTTAAATACTTGAAGGAGAAATTGGTAACTTCCTGGACCATATTATTCTGTTAGTGGATGTTCCTGATGCATGTTCAAAGTCTTTTATTTCTCACTGTCCTCCGACTGTACCTTCTTGTTCATTTGATTGCAATATTCAAGCCTGGTCATCTCAAGGGTACCCTAGGGCTAGAGTCTATAAGAGAGACTAGGGACTTTTTGCTAGGGTATCTTGGTGGTAAGAATTTGAGATGTTTGAACCGTACTTTTTGAAACCGAGTTTTAAAAAAAAAATTACATACATTTATACCTGTGAGTGTCCTGACTAGCTTATGTGTGTCTCTCTCGAGTATTCTCACGAGAAAACTGCTGGTAATTTTTTTGGTCAGCTTATTCACATTTCAATAATTACAAGGGCCTTAATACTTTGAAACCCAGATTTTGTATACAACAATTGAATTTCAGATAGTTCCTTAATGTTTTTATTCAAGATTTCTCTCAATTCTATTACTTTCTTCCCTACATTTAAGGACACGGTGTTTCATCTTGCTATTTTCCCAGATGGAATTAAGTAGGAGAAGCAAGGTGAGAAATCGAGTCGGTTTCCCTCCTTTGTTTGTCTGTATGGTGGCGCTTATTTGCATCATGCACGGATACATTTTTCACCATTGAAGAACCGTATGCGTCGATTTGGAGTGATTGGAGTCAACAAGGCATGGAGGGGAGGGAGTGATGAGGATTGGAGAAAATATGTAAAGGAATATCTTACTTATGTAGATAGAGATTGGTAGCTAGGGTGCTGTGTGTTGTTAATAAGAGAATAGCCCACAGTCACAACACACACCATAAAAACATGCACTTTTTTTATATATTTTGTGCTGCTTTTTAGTATGCAATTCAGATTTTGGGTATTAATGTAACTTTTGTTCATCTGCTTTTGGCTAATGTTTGAAGATAGGTGGTGATGGTTTTACCAAATGTGTTGTTTTTCTTGTTGGTCTTCCCACTTTTTAGTTTTTTCCTTTTTATGGTTGTGTCTGAGTTAGTGTCTATGAGCCAACTTTTAACCAAGTGTATGAAAATTTGATGTTTTTTTGGCATTGCAACACCTTTAAGCCTTGTTTTTTTTTTTTTTTTTGATATCCGTGACTGTTCGGGCCAACTTGCGCGCACAAGCGCACCTCGACTAATGTCACAGTACATACTGCCTGACCCTACAACATTTGGATGCCAAGGAAACCCGTAGGAAATTAATTCCTAGGTAGGTGGCCATCATGGGATTTGAACTCATAACCTTATGCACCCCAAGGCCCCCTTTGACCAATTGAGCCACCCCATGATGGTTACCTTTCAGCCTTGTTTGTCCTCTAAGTGTGTATTTCTGAGTTTTTCTTACCAAGTACTAATGAAATTTTTGTTTCATTTTATCATTGATGACTTTCTTTGAATTCTAGCTATTTTAACGAATATTTTGAATTTATAATTAAATAGCAGAATAAAAAAGCTGCCTACATATTTTTTTTTTCTTTTAAATAAACAAACTGTGTAAGATATTAAGTTATTAGAATGAAAAAAAGTTATTTTAAGTGTTTATAAAATTGGGTTCGATTGGATGTGAAATTTGGCAAAGGAGTTAAAAGACAACCGTTCTAGATGTTAATTTTTGTTAGAGTTGCAAAAATTAGTGGAAAATAATTTTAAATGAATAATTATTTTAAAGAGCTTTTTTTAGATATAGACCATCTATGGAAAATAATTATGGCACTTTCTAAATAATTAGTAAAACTGTTTTTTGCTTTCTAATGGTTAATTTCAGATTATTAGGCAATTACAATAACACTCCTCCAATATAATAAATATTAATTGATACCATTTTAATCATTGAAATCAAATAAAATAAATGAGATTTTCCATGTAGAATAAAAATTGGTTAAAAAATTGCATTTATAATATAAAACTGAAAATAATTGCACATATACCAAAAAATTAAAAATAATCGAGTGATTGAGTATGATTGAGTTCAATCACTAGTTATTGATTGAATTCAATCAGTGCTCAATCACTTAACAAAATGGTTGAGTTCAATCACTAGTTATTGATTGAGTTCGATTGAGTTCAATCACTCAGAAATTTTGGTATAAACGATTTTTTGATAAAAATGTGTTATAATTGGAATAGAAGGTCCTAAAGTTGGTATATACAACAAATCTTTTAAAATAAATGTTAATCGATACCATTTTAATCATATAAATCAAATAAGGAAACTTTTTAAATTAATTATTTTTTTTTTATTATTTTCTTTTTTTTTTGCCTCAATTTCTTTATATTTTCATTATATCTTCAAGCATTTGACAACCATTTGCCATGACTTTACTATATATATATATTGTATCATTTTTTTTCTTTCTAACTTTTGAAAATTGTTTCCGTTTAATTACTTTTTTGTGGGTGAGATCATGATGATTTGTTTCGAGATTTTTTTATCTATAAAATACGGATTTATAGAGTTTTTGTTAGGTTTCGTTACATTTGATATGGTTGTTTGATGAGTTTATTTAAGGTTTTTAAATTGTGTTTGAAAATGATCTTTGGTTTGTGTATATATGGTATCGTTAGATTATATTGTAGAATTTTGTGAGATTTTCTTATATGATATGATTATTCTACTTTTAATTTGTTGGTAAAACTAATGTACTGTATTGTTCCAAAAAAATAATAACCTTCATTATTTTATGACATGTGTTGTGTTATTTATGATTTATATTGTTAGGTCACTATTATTGATATGTAATATCAGTGTAATAAAATAATTATGTATGAGTAACATTGTAATATATCATCACTTTAATTTATCAAAAAATAAATAAAAAATCATCACTTTAGTTTTTTTTTTTTTATTATTAATTTTTTTTTTTTTTTTTATTGTGTAGATAACATTTGGTAGTTTATTTGTCATATTGTTGGAATTGTAACACTTATATTAATTTACTCACCGGTATATGAATACGCCCTAAACTGCCGTATGTAAAGAATAGATTGAGAAGATGACAAATAATATGTCTCAATTAATAGAAAACACGAAGAAAATGAAAAATGTGATAAATGAACAAGCTGCCAATATATAGTAGTTGCTAAAAAGATTTGAGAGTTTACAAATGTTAGACAAAAGAGTATAGAGTTGTTATACAATAGGTTGATGTAAAATAATTTCAACAATACACTACCATTTGATAGCTATGATATTGTATTGTTTGACGTCCCTAAAAAATTGTATTATTTGTTGGTATAGTAGGTATTGTTAATATAATATTTAATTATATACAATAATCATTGTTCCAAAGTGTATTATTTAGAATACTTGTGTGCATATGAAACATATACAATACATTTATTACAATTCTTATACTAATGAGTTTTGATGTGATAATGTTTGATACTAACTTCTTAATATTATTATTAAATATAAACATTTTTAAGTTTAATATATTGAACTATAATACAATATTATATGTAAAAACCAACCGTATATGAATACTAATAGTAATAACATGGTACATATTATAATAGTGTAAAAACAACCGTATATTGAGTATTATAATACGATATTATAATAAATAGTAATATTTGTATATTTTACATTCGTGCAAATAAGAATTTTGTGAGGTGTCACCACCCATCAAAATGATGTTATAATACATATATGTTTTAAATATAGTGTTCTAATATTAAAAGAATAATGACATGGATGGCTATTGTGAGTGACATCAAACTTTATCTTTTATAAAAAAATCAAATTACTTCATTAATCAACGACACAAAATAGATATTAACATAAACAAGACTAAAAATCAATATACTCGAAGGTTCATATTCACAATTCATTGACAAAATAAACTATGATAAGTTGATTTTTTTTTTTAAAATTATTTGAGACAATTTTCAAACCAATATTTTTACATAATGGACTAAAAGATTCCAACATCCACATTGAAACTTTGGTATTTGGGTGACACTCGACCACCTATGATATTGATTTCAAATTTAACAAATATGAGAAAGTGAACTAAAAAAAAAAAAACAAAAAAGGTTAGTCAGTGAGACAGTTGGTTATCTTATTTGTTTTATTTGTTGTTAATTCATTTTAACTTCACAATCACAATCAAGCTAACGGAGAAGAGAAAAAAAGAAAAAGAAAAAGAAAAAAGAAAAAAGAAAAAAAAAAAAAGGGAAGCTAAGGCCCGTTTAACGAAACCGGGTGGGTTGAAACCGGGTCCGCACAACGAATCCAAAACCAACGCTCCATTTCTCCGAAACAAAAACCCAGAGACGATTCAGCTGATTCAATCTCTTCTTCCCCGCCGATCTCTCTGGTTTCCGCCGATTTAATTCAATCCTTCCTTTCACTTTCCTCTCCGCCATTGATCCACACTCAATTCCTTCACTCCCAGATGATTCCCGCTTGCAAATCCTCCAATTGATCCAACACATTCGAGAAAAAGATGCTGAGATTCCACGTGGGCGGGAAGGTGGTCGAGAGAGTTGACTTGCTGAGGAAGAAACGGTGGCCATGGCGCTTGGATCTGTGGCCGTTCGCCGCTCTTTACGCGGCCTGGCTCGCCGTCGTTGTTCCCAGCCTAGACTTCGGCGATGCGTTCATTGTTTTGGGGGGACTTGCGGCTCTTCATGTTCTGGTCTTTCTCTTCACTGCTTGGTCGGTTGATTTCAAATGTTTTGTGCAGTACAGTCAGGTGTTCTTCTACAATCGCTTTCCTGATTTAATTTCGTACTTGCATTTGATTTGATGATGCTTTTGCTTATGCATTGACATTACATTTGATGTTATGAAATCTAAAATAACAATGGACGGAAACATGAGAGGTGGTGGTTGATGTGTTAGCTACGTCCATGGATAGAAGAGTAAACTCTTTTACTATGGAGTATACGAAATCCAGAATGTCGATCAAATGGGTCTAGGGTTTTAAGAGAGTTTATATAGTGCTCTCGTAAAACCTCATTACAAAATATGACCCAAATTACGAAAGAGTAAACCCAAATACTTATTTTGTCTAGGTTTCGGAGGCAACGTGCAGCACAACCTCCGTTAAGTAATCGTTGTACATCACACATTTTTAAGGCATATCTGAACATTTGAGATGTAGATTTGTCACATGGTTGCCTGCAGTATGTTTAACTATAGATTTGTGGCTGTATATTCAGTAGTGGACTCTCAGTAGGAGCTTACATAATAACCTTATTCTCTGATTGAATCTAGAGATCTCTTAGCTCTGCAAAATATTCCGTTGTTCCTCTCTCCCTAAAACCCCCACAACGTGGTATACATTACACATCCGCTTGCGATAGAAGCTTTCCTTTCTTGCGAAAGGGGATGAAGAAAGCACTCCATGGTCATATCCTTTCCGCCCCATTGCGTAGCCCATGACAAGTTGAACTTCTCAAAAAGCCTATTCTAGACTGCATATGCCGTCTAACATCACCAAAAACCCTAAAACCTATATTAACACTTGCATGGTGAACGTCCAGATCAAGAATGTAACCTCTTTAGATAATTTCCTTTCAATCTGCCCAAGCAACATCTTTATTAACCACCATTTAATACCAGTTAATTTGAATTTGTTTGTGGTTAAGAATTTCAGTGAGATGACCTGATGATGTCGTTTTTTCTTATTTAATTTAACTTCACTCTTTCCCTTCCCTTTCCCATGTGTTTGACTATTTTGAATGAGTGTGGCCTTTCTTTATCTTTATTGGAGAGGGTTGATTAATGGCTGAGCTGATGCAAATCCTGCTGGGAATGCATTTGGATGGTAAGGCTATGGTTCCTTTGGATGTGTGAGTGAGAGCTTGCCCTTTGGCTAATGTGGAAGGAGAGGAACCTTAGAATTTCTTAGGTTAAGCTGAATATTGAGGATTCTTTTGTCTTATAGTGTTTCCATGATGATTAGAAATCGGAAGGCCTTTTCATGATAGCTTTCTTTAGAAGGGGCTTTCTTTGTTCCCTTATGTGGTTTGCATATAATCTTCAACCCAGAGAGAAAGAAAAAAAACTATCACCTCTATGGTTGATGTATTATTATTATTATTATTATTATTATTATTTTTAATAAACCTTTCTCTCATACTATTTTTTATTTTAAATTTGTTAAAAATTAAACCGTACTTCACCTAATATTCTAGTGGTTGAAAATGGCTTTATTTAATCTCAATGAGGTCTGTGCTAGATGAAGACCATATAGTTCGTAGTTATATTATGTTTTTTTAAGGTGCTTCTTTTGACATGCAGGTTAATGATATTTATCAAGCTGATACATGCAAGATAGTTCCAGCAAAATTTTCAGGCTCGAAAGAAATTGTTTTGCTTAATTTCCGTAAGCATGTAAGTAATTTAAGTATGCATTTCAAGGTCTTGATTTGATTAAAATTTTATTGCTGATGCGAACAGAATGTGGTGTACACAATTGTTGATTTGGTTAGATGAGAACATTTAACCGCTTGGGTTATTGATTCTTTCAATTGTTGCATTTCTAAGGTGTTGTGTTGATAAGGAGAGCTGTAGGGACTTCTATGATCTCTTTGAACAGACTTTTTAATTTTTTCAGTGGTGAAGCTAGAAAAAAATGAGCAAACTTATTGTTATTATTTTTAATTAAACTGTATGCTGAAAATGAAAATGTTTCCAATTGGAGTAGTCTTTTGTAAGTTTGTTCTACGGGGCCCTCCTCTCTTGTAATTTCTCACCCATCAATGAAATTGTTTCTTATCAAAAAAATATATTCTTGTGCGGTTTTGTTCGGATGAGGGTGGAATGTTTTCTAGTTGAACATAGAAATTTAATAGTTATGATTTTTGGATGGAACAGGTTTTGGTTCAAGATATTTGGCCTATGGGCATATCTTGTAGATCGTTAGTTTTTTCTTTCTGCTCCTTTTCTTTTGGAATTCCTTTCTTTTATATCATTGTATAATTGAATTATAACTTGCTTTGTGCGTGTCATCCTTGCACAATGGTCATGCTACTCTTCTCGTATCGTTTTAGTTTTATTGGATTGCACATTTTTCATGTGAAATGAAAGCTGTTTTTTCATCAAAATGGAAAAATTATTTTTATGGTGTACAGTCTTCCATTCATTCTGATTCTGGTACTGTATTATCAGCATTCTGATTCTGGTACTGTTTTTTCAGCATTTTTATATCTGTTCTATTCGTTATCAGTCACATTGAACTCTCTGCTTTGCAGCTGGCAGGTTCTGTGTCAGCAATTGATGTTGAGGAGATCTACTTTGAATTCAGAAAACAACAATTTATTTATTCAAAGGAAAAGGAAACTTTCTGCAAGCTTCCTTATCCGACAAAAGAAACTTTTGGTTATTATCTAAAGAGTACTGGCTATGGCTCTGAGCCTAAAGTTCTAGCTGCTGTTGAAAAATGGGGACGTAATATGTGGGTTCTGTTTCACAATTCACTTTTATTATTATTACTTTGTACATCTGTTTATCGTTGATGGTTTATAATTGACTGCTGCATGCTTGAATGGTCTGACATGGGTAAACAAAAATTATGTTTTGGCTATACATTATTGTATGTAACTTACACCACTCCACTTATTTGATTGAGTGATTTGAGTTCTCCCGATACCGTTTGTTGGATATCTAGCATTTAGAATATGCTGGACAGAGAAAACCCTTAGTAGTCGTTGGTTTCATTGGATTTATGATGTCGGGAGGATATGGAGAAAATGATTGCTACACCCTTCAGGGCACATTCCATGCAAATCTACATTTTCTCATCTTCTAGGTGGTTGTCTCTTAAGGACCCTCTACAATATTTGGATATCATAGAAACCTATAGAAAATTAATTCTTAGGCGGTTGGCTACCATGGATTGAACCCATTCCTCATAGTTCCTCAAGGCTCTTTTAACCACTAGACCAACACTATACCCAAAAATAGAATTTTACTTGAATCATTAAAAGTGCATTTAGTAGTTTTATGAGACTAGGTTGCTTATTTCTCACCAAAATTTTATGTGACCAGGATTGTACTCGTTTGCTGTACACTACTCAAAAAAATAAATAAATACTGATTTTGTAGCAGCTTTTGTTTGTAGCAGGCTTTGCTCTTTTTCCCATTTTCTTTCCTTTTGTACTTATATCCTAAAGTATAACATTTTAAGAATATTCATAATTCACAGTAATGCAATAATCTAACTTCCTTTGACTTTTAATTGAAGTCTGGTTTGCTATGGGATGTGATGAATTCGATTTGTGGGACCTGATCCTTATGGCATGTTCAGTGATTTTTTTAATGCTCCTTTTCTTTTTTATAATTTTTTTGGCTTTACAGATTCGAGTATCCACAACCTACGTTTCAGAAATTAATGAAAGAGCAGTGTATGGAACCATTTTTTGTGTTTCAGGTTGACTATTTTATATATGAGATTTTGTGTTTATTTTAAATTCCCTCCCTTCTTTTTCTCTCCCCCCCCACCCGACTTCTGATTAATTTGGGAGCATTTATTATTTCTCACACGGTTGTACTGGTTTTCCACAGGTTTTTTGTGTGGGACTATGGTGCTTGGATGAGTATTGGTATTACAGCCTGTTTACTCTTTTTATGTTGTTTATGTTTGAGTCAACAATGGCAAAAAGTCGGTTAAAGACCCTAAGTGAGTTAAGGCGTGTCAGAGTGGATACTCAGACCTTAATGGTGCATCGGTGTGGAAAGTATGTCATTTCTACTAGGACTATTTTTTCGCCACTCTGGTTCTTCTTTGACATGTTAACGTTATGTGTAACATAGGTGGGTGAAACTTCCTGGAACTGAGCTTTTGCCTGGAGATGTTGTCTCCATTGGGCGTGATTCTGGTCAGAGTGGTGAAGATAAATCTGTACCTGCTGATATGCTTATATTGGCGGGAAGTGCTATTGTCAACGAAGCCATTCTTACTGGGGAGTCCACACCACAATGGAAGGTGCCTTTTCTTTTTTTATTATTATTTTTATTTGTGCACATATTTTAGTATTACTTATGTCGTTGACACAAATATAGAAACTACATGCTATCATCATTCTAATAAAATACCAGATTAGCATTTACAACCTAATTGCATAGCCCCCAAAACTGAAAGAATGCAGACCTAGAAGTTACAACCTAAAATTACAATTTATCATTTCATCAAGAATTGATTTCATGTACTGAATATTTTGAGAAGTTATAGCATAAAATTACTAGAAAGGATTTCTGCAAGATGTTCATGTTCTTTTGTATTACTTAAACTATAGTATTTATAAATTATAATAGTTTCGTTCAATACTATTAATGTGATCAATTAGGGTTGAAAAATATATTGGGAGATTTTATATCGATCCATGAGCGCATTAACTAGAGCATCCCTTTTCAGGTTTCAACAACCGGGAGAGGAGTTGAGGAGAAGTTATCAGCTAAGAGAGACAAAAGTCACATGTTATATGGCGGGACAAAAATATTGCAGCATACTCCGGATAAGGTAGTTCTGTAACTTCTGTTAAGGGTTTAGTTTTGATATTGTGAGTATCCTCATTTTTATTATTATTATTATGTTTTGACATAGTCTTTTTATTATTTGTTGGGTGGAAACAGACTTTTCCTCTTAGAACCCCTGATGGTGGCTGCCTAGCAGTTGTTTTAAGAACTGGATTTGAAACTAGTCAAGGGAAACTAATGCGCACAATTTTGTTTTCGACAGAGAGGGTAACTAATTTTGCACTTTTCGGTGTGCAGTTGTGATGAAGTTTACAGCGTGCTTCTTGTCCAAGATACAATAATTTATGTTTGCACTTTTTTTTGTCCAATTGTAGGTTACAGCTAACAGTTGGGAAAGTGGCCTATTTATTTTGTTTTTGGTTGTATTTGCGGTTATAGCTGCTGGTTATGTGCTTATGAAGGTAAGGGGACATACTTTTTGGTGTTCAAGTTGAAGATCTCAATGATATAGGTGAAGTAAGTTTCTTTGATGCAGGGGTTGGAGGATCCCACCAGAAGCAAGTACAAGCTTTTTCTTAGTTGCTCACTTATAATCACTTCTGTTATTCCTCCTGAACTACCAATGGAACTGTCAATAGCCGTTAATACATCGTTGATTGCCTTGGCACGTCGTGGGATATTTTGTACAGAGCCTTTCCGTATACCATTTGCTGGAAAGGTAGTTTGAATTATAAAGCTTTCATTGGGAGATATTATAATTTGATTAGAAACCAAAAATTATTAATGAAGGAAGAATTACAAAATTGGCTGGTAAATATCATAAATATAGAAGAGAGTAGAAGCCATACATCAAGAAAGAGGTGTTGAACTGTATGCTCTCCAACTTATGGTTTCTACTCCGCGTTGTTGAAAATTATGTTTCCTTCAAATTCTGTTAAACAATATTGACTGACAAATTTTAAGTATAGAAAAGAGTAGAAACCATTCTCAGAGAAGCTGATCTATGGTTTTGGGCATGGATAAATGGTAGTACTGTTGAGAGGAAAGAGGCGGCAAATTTTGAGTAGTTTGGTTGTTAGAGATAGATGGTTGGAAGATGCTTAGAGAAATTTTGTTTCACTCCCTTTCCGTGAGGTTTTGGGTTGTGTGTGATTTTATGAAGTCTCTAGGGTGAGAGAAATAATAGAATCTTTAGAGGGATGGAAAGATCCTCGGACAAAGATTCTCATTAGATCCATGTTTCTCTTTGAGCCTCAGTGACTAAGCCTTTTTGCAATTACCCTTTAGGAGTAGTTGTTCTAGATTGGAGCCCCTTCCTATAAGCGGTCTCTCTATCTTCTTGGGCTGTTTTTTTGTATACCCTCTTATATTGTTCTTTCATTATTTTCTCAATGAAAGTTTGGTCATTATAAAAAATAAGTTCGGTTTGTATTCTGTTTTTGTTGGTATCATGGTATGGCATGTTAGTACCTACCTCTCTATGAGGGATTTTGTAATTAACTTTTATATTGTTTCTTCTTGTGCAGGTTGATATTTGTTGTTTCGATAAAACTGGAACGTTGACATCAGATGACATGGTTTGCTCAAATTGAACTCAAAATATGAAGTTTTTATCTATTATGTAATTTTAGTCAAGATGTTTATTTCTTCGCTTTCTGGGCATCTGTAGGAATTCCGAGGAGTAGTTGGGTTGAGTGATAAGGAGGATTTGGAAACTGACATGACCAGTGTGTCTTTGCGCACAGTTGAAATTCTGGCTTCTTGCCATGCATTAGTATTTGTGGACAACAAGTTGGTAAGCTAGTTTCATTCTTTACATGTCTTTCTATGAAAAAGGTTTGAGTAAATATACACCTTATAAAATATTACACTTGGAAATACTGTATTGGTCTTCACTTTTTCAATAGGGTGGGAGTCTCTACTTGGAAAGGTTGTTATTAGTGGAATTGAATTGACATTTATATCATGAAACATAATGACTTAGACATCCAAACCGTGTCTTTTGCTAGCACTTATGGGATCTACTTTTGAAGCAAATGTATTTAGACATTTCTTCCAATTTTGCAACCAGTTCTGCTAGCCTTCGACCAAAAGCATTCCCTCCATGTTGGGGTGGTGGTCTTGGTCCTGATGTTTTGTTCTAGAGGCCCCTCTCAATGGAGAAGTTCTTTCTTTTGATTATTATTATTTTTTTAGGAAATTTGTTATGTATACCTACTTTAGGGGACCCCTATTAAATTATAGCACATTTTTATTAAAAATTCGTTTATACCAAAATTCTGAGTGATTGAACTCAATCAGTTTGTTAAGTGATTGCGCTCAATCAATAACTATTGATTGAACTCAATTGAACTCAATCACTTATTATTTTCAGTTTTTTGGTATATGTGCAATTATTTTCAGTTTTGTGCTATAGATGCAATTTTTTGTTATACATGAAAAATCCCCATTTTTTTACTGAACAAACATTTGAACAAATGACATAAATGACCCAAACTATCCCAACCTAAGTACTTCTTGGTTGTGTCAACTGTCATCATCTAACTAGGACTCATTTTTTAGTTGAACAAATTTGCAATTCAAACAATTGGGTTTGTTTGTTAGAGCCCCTTGATCCAACCTAGTCCAACCCATGAACACCTCTCAAGCAAGGCATTTGGCGTGACCTGAATAATTTCACCAGGCGGTTAACTGTAAATTTTTAGGAAAATATTTCAGGCAAAACAATACTGTGTTTTGAGACCTTTGGATTAACCTAGTTACATGAGGAACAACTATAGAACTGATGAATTAAATTAACTCACCCTTTTATAGTAACAAATATAACATCAAACCTAGGTTTTTCCTAGAGCGGGTGGATTGGTGTCCCATCTCGGAAGTGGATTATGACAGGCTAGTGATGTCTTTTACCTTGGAAGAAATTAAGGGGGTTGATTTTAGCTTCGATAGGAATGAAGGCCCTTGGCCTGATGAGTTTTCTATGGCCTTCTTTCAGAATTGTGGAGATGTGATGAAATGAAAAAAGGACTTGCATAGTACTTATATGACCTTTACTTTATTACTTCTCACTTTTTTGTAGGTGGGTGATCCTCTTGAAAAGGCTGCACTGAAGGGAGTTGATTGGGCTTACAAATCAGATGAGAAAGCTATTCCCAGAAAGTAAGCCTTCTCTCAACCCCCCTATTTTTTAGGAAAGTACTTTTTGACTATTATTCATTAAAAAAATACATATACATAGCATAGGTATACAAGGGAACCCTAACTAAAGAGTGCACAATTACAGTAGAGGATAGCTACATCTATTTATAGAAATACAATAGGAAACCCTAATAGGCCTAACAGGCCTAACTTAAATACAATAAATACATGAATATATAAGAGTACATAAATATACTCTAACAGGAACCTCCCTTTCTATCGAATACTCTCTTGAGCCCAAATGACAAGAAGTAAACTTAGTTGTCTAGTTTGGTGTGCTTAGATTTATAAAGCATATCATAGAGCTGCATTTTGTTTTGAATTTTCTATAACCGTTTTTCTGAGATGCTTGTTGCTTCATATGTACACGTAAGTGACAATGTACTAGTTTGAACTCTCTTTCTGCTCCTGCTTTAAGTTTTGTGCATCATCTGGGTGATACATTTATTCACTATTGTCGTTCGTTTTGCTTAGTTCAGTGTTCCAGTTGAACTTTTTTTCTTCTAACCCTGCATCTGCTATGTATCTTTCTTTATTTTTATTATAGAATTTGTTCTAAACTAATTGCAGGGGAAGTGGCCATGCTGTCCAGATTGTTCAGAGGCACCACTTTGCTTCACATTTGAAGAGAATGGCAGTTGTTGTGCGCCTTCAAGAGGAATTTTTTGCATTTGTGAAGGTCTGATTGTTTCCTCTTCCTCATGTCCTTCATACGTTTTAGTCTTGTTTATTTCTATTTATTATGTTTCACGAGTAAGATTTTTTTCCTTCCTTTTTGGGATGCACCATACTTTCATCGATAGTCTATAAGGATATACAACTAGAAATTTAAAAAGAACCAGGCCAAACGTTGGAGCAACAATCTCATAAAACAGAGAGGCTTGATTTTTATTATCTCACTGGCAAAGTTTTTTGTAATCATGATATAGATGATTTTGTAATTTTCATTCATCAATGAAAGTATCGTTTCCTATCAAAAAAATTTTTTGTTACTTTTTTATTTCATAAAAGAAATCAACTTTCATGAAAAAAACTGGAAGTACAACAAAGGGGCTTTGAAAAAGAATGGGCCCGAATAAAGGAGTAACCAAAGACAAAACAAAAGAAAAAGCAGGCCAATATAAATATCAAAACTGTTCTAAAAACTATTGAAAACTCTTAGTCTCTTAGAATGCCCTGGGAGATGCATGGATGCTCACTCCTCAAACCTGCTGTCCTTGACAGCTGGACTTCTAAAAACTGTTGAAACTCTCCTATTTCTCTTGACCCTAAGTTCAAAGTTCAATGAGAGACTCGAATGAACAGAAGGGAAATACCACACCCAAATGAGTAACCTAGCTCTAATAGCCCACTCTCATACTTGTACCACTCACTTAACTGCTGCAACCAGCTCCAGTTACCTTACTGCCGCAATTTTGTACCACTCAAATTGAGCATGCACATAAGTATTTAAGATTGATAGCGGTTGTGAAATGTATATTTAAAAAATAGAAAGATAGATTCGAGAGCAGGTGGTGTTATTTAACCTAGCTCTAATAGCCCACTCTCATACTTGTACCACCACTCACTTAACTGCTGCAACCATCATCTGTGCCACCAGCTCCAGTTACCTTACTGCTGCAATTCTGTACCACTCACATCGAGCATGCACATAAGTATTTAAGATTGATAGCGGTTGTGAATTGTTCATTTAAAAAATAGAAAGAAAGATTCGGGAGGAGGTGTTATATATCCAGTTCATGTATTTTCCATGCAAATAATTTCTTTAACCCCTTGGTTGAAATAAACACGGTTTCTTTATTTCAGGGTGCACCAGAAACCATCCAGGAGAGGCTCACTGATATTCCATCTTTTTATGTTGAGACATATAAGAAATATACACGACAAGGCTCTCGTGTTCTTGCTCTTGCTTTCAAATCACTTCCAGACATGACAGTAAGATATTTGTCCCATCCACACCACATCCGTTTATAATTATAAAAGGGTACATTATTTTGTAGATGGTTTGTTTTCACTGTCATCATCGTTGCCATTGTAGCAGTTCCTGTATAACAGTGACTTTCATCATCATAATTATCCTTTTTTGGCCTAGTGGTAAATAAGAGGCTTGTAAGTCGTATATCATAAAATGCTAAAGTTCAATTTATAGCTGCCACTTAGCTAGGAATTAATTTCTTACCAATTATTATTGACAATTAAATGTGTCAGTTGTCTCATGAGTATAAATTTAGGTCCAACGTAAGCGGGGCACTCACGGATTTTAGAAAAAATCATAATTGTCATGGACGGTATGACTGTTTTTATCTTGGAAACATAGCACTATTTTGAGCACATTGCTGTTTTCCCACTCAGTTATGTTTGGACATGTTACATGTACTGGAAGTGTGATTTGAAATGTCTGATCTTTTTAATTAACACATGTGTGATACATGATCACCTACCTAATAATTATTTTTCTACGAGTTGATTCACGAAAATAGTCTAGGTGTCTGGCTCAGACACTCACAAATATCAATTTTTTTTATTGAACGTGAACATGACCTAATTTCTTAGAAAATTGTATGTCTTTTCTTCTGTATTTTGTCATGTTTGTGTTCATGTTTCTTAGATCACTGTCATTATCTTCTTCATTATTGTATAATTTAGGCCCTGTTTGATAACCATTTGGTTTCTTGTTTTTGGTTTTTCAAATTTAAGCCTATTTTCTCTCAAATTTCCTACAATTTGTTTCATCCTTCCTATCATGTATACATCTTTCCTTAAGAAAGTAGGGGAAGATCAACCAACTTTTAAAAACAAAAAAAAGTAGCTTCCTAAAGTTTGTTTTTGTTTTTAAAAGTTGCTTAGTATACTCCTACTTTTTTAAAGGAAGATGGATAAATGGTAGGAAGGATGAAGCACATTGTAGTAAATTTGAGAGAGAATAGGCTTAAATTTAAAAAACTAAAAACAAGAAACCAAATGGTTATCAAACGGGGCCTTAATTATATGATCTTCATTAACTTGGCTGGTTTCTATATTTTTTTTGATACGAAGGTTAGTGAAGCTAGAGGCCTGGATAGGGATTTCGTGGAGAGTGACCTTACATTTGCTGGTTTTGCGGTAATCAATGACTCTTTTATTTCGTTTTTAATATCTGAACATATTTTTTCTCGTTAGTTATTCTGAAAGCCACTTGTACTTGTCCCCGCACATAATTGATTTTCCCAATTTTACTCGTACAAAATATTCTGCTTGCAGTGAAAGCTGTTTTTTCTGTTCCTTCGTTTGTATTTTCTACTGTTTAACGTTCATCAATTGCATTCCAGGTGTTCAATTGTCCAATTAGAGCAGATTCGGCTACAGTATTATCTGAGCTTAAAGAATCATCCCATGACTTGGTACAGTTTATCCAGGCTAATTATTGCAACTTAGTTGTGACTAGTAGAAAAGCTTATTTGTTTACCATATCAGTGATATATAATAGTTGCAAAAGCTTATCTTCTTCCCCTTTTGCGTTTTGTGTGTATGATGATAAGTTGTGATATGAATTAATCAGTACCAGGGAATTATGAAGTGGATTTGTTCGGTTGTGAAACCGATCTATGTTCTTTAGTTTTTGTACTTCGAAGTGAAAGTATCTATTATGGTGTTTGAAATTCAGAATTGGGGACCTTCGTAATCATATTTTCTGGATTAATCTAACTTGAATAAGAAGACATTTTCAACATCTGAAAACTATAAATTTTGGAAGCTATACTTAATTATGTTAGTTCTTTATGGACAATAGAATTTGAATGTCAACCCACGGTTGCTCTACGAGTACGAATACAGCTCAATTGATTTAATGGTATGGTACATAGAATCTATTCCAATTTGTAAGTCCACGTCAACTAAATTTTTAATATTCATCTGGATTCTAACCGTGGCCGTAAAATTCTTCTTTGATTCTCTTATAAAAAAGGACTCTCTTTGATTTTTGAAGCCTCTATTTATTACCTCCTTCGATCATCTATGTATATCATGTAACTGCAAATTCGATTAATTTATTAAGACAGCCTAGTTATCTCTTGTCGGCTTCTACCATCTGCTTAGTGATTTGTTTCCCATATTAGCAACCTACCTTTGCCATATTTTTTGGTCATGAGTCCAGCTTGTCTTTGTTGATCTCACCTTCAATCTTTTCTGTGCTACTCATTTTTCATTCTCATTTATTTGAAGCAAGTGACAAGTGTGAAATGTGTTTTTCTGTTGTAATAGGTAATGATTACCGGTGACCAAGCTTTAACAGCGTGCCACGTAGCTAGCCAAGTTCATATTACCTCAAAGAAGATTTTAATTCTCAATTCAAAGAAGGGAACCGAGGAATATGAATGGCTCTCCCCAGATGAGTTAGAGACAGTTCCCTACAGGTGAATTGTTTTAGTATTTAAAGTCCTTTTTTGATTCAACCTTTTTTTCCCTTGTTTCTCAACCATGCTGTTTTACATTTATTTTCCCTCACTTATGTTCTTAGAGAGAAAGAGGTTGGAAATTTATCCGAGACATATGATCTCTGTATTGGTGGTGACTGCATCGCAATGCTACAACGCACCTCGACTGTGCTGGATGTTATCCCATACGTTAAGGTTCTCGATGCTGTACACTTCGTAAGAATATTGTTTTCTCACAATTATGCCATCTTGATGCTGTACATTTTGAACTGTTTTACTAGGTTTTTGCAAGAGTTGCTCCAGAGCAGAAAGAACTTATATTAACCACATTCAAAGCAGTTGGAAGAATGACATTGATGTGCGGGGATGGAACAAATGATGTTGGAGCATTGAAGCAGGTCGTGTTTTAAGATGTTTATTGACATAATTTTTAAATGCTAGAACATTCAACTTCGATGTTTGAGATGAATGTCTTCCCAATATATCACTTATTATTTCCTTGTTTATCAGGCCCATGTAGGAATTGCTCTCCTAAACGCAGTCCCCCCTCCTCAAAGTGGTAAATCTTCTTCAGAAGTATCTAAAGATGATGCTGTACGGTCTGCAAAGTCAAAGAAATCCAAGCCTTCGTCTGAATCATCAGGAAAATCACTTGTAAGTGGAGAAGGTTCTTCGAAAAGCAAAGTTGGTGCAAATTCCGTGGCTGAACAAGCGAGTAACCGTCCAAGGACACCTGCAGATCTACAAAGACAAAAGCTAAAGAAAATGATGGATGAACTAAATGAAGAGAGCGATGGCCGCTCTGCTCCCATTGTCAAGCTTGGGGATGCATCCATGGCATCGCCATTCACCGCAAAGCATGCTTCTGTTGCCCCTACTGCTGACATTATTCGCCAAGGTCGAAGTACTCTAGTAACAACTCTTCAGATGTTTAAAATACTCGGTCTCAACTGCCTCGCCACTGCCTATGTATTGAGTGTTATGAATTTGGATGGTGTAAAGCTTGGCGACATTCAAGCAACAATCAGTGGAGTATTCACAGCAGCCTTTTTTCTCTTCATCTCACACGCCCGCCCGCTCCCGACTCTTTCAGCTGAACGGCCCCATCCACACATCTTTTGCTCTTATGTTCTCCTTTCTCTGCTAGGCCAATTTGCAATCCACTTACTTTTCTTGATTTCATCAGTAAAAGAAGCTGAAAAGTACATGCCTGATGAATGCATAGAGCCAGATTCAGATTTTCATCCCAACTTGGTTAACACGGTTTCGTACATGGTAAGCATGATGCTTCAGGTGGCTACATTTGCTGTAAACTACATGGGTCATCCCTTCAACCAGAGTGTATCCGAAAACAAACCGTTCTTATACGCCCTCTTGGCTGCGGTCGGTTTCTTCACCGTTATTACTTCCGATTTGCTCAGAGACCTGAATGACTGGCTGAAACTGGTTCCATTGCCTGTGGGATTGAGGGACAAGCTTTTGGCTTGGGCCCTTCTTATGTTCTTGTGCTGTTACTCTTGGGAAAGACTGTTGAGATGGATGTTCCCAGGTAAAATCCCGGCGTGGCGGAAGCGACAACGGCTGGTAGCGGCTAATCTGGAGAAGAAGAAAGAGCTCTGAGTGAATTTTTGTCAATGGGATTGAGGCCCAGTGTTGTAGCAATAGAAGTGATGATTTATATTTTGTCAGTGGCATACTAAATGGTGGAATTTTGTCCAAATTTTAGGAGGATTAGACTTGGTATTTATGGATATTTATTGACTGTCAAAACTATTGATTGAATGCAATTTTCTCAAAAAGATGTAAATGACACAGTCATCTTTGCTTCATCCTAATTTTAATTAAATGCTCTTTACAGAGTGAGTAGTGAGTACTACTTGATGTTAGGTGAATTGTTTCTCTTTCATCTGCAATTGAGTTTTTTTTACAATTTAGTGGCTATAAATTTCATGATCTTTTTAATGATAGATACCCTAGCATAACTACTTAGGCCTTCTTTTTGTTATTATTATTTTTTAGAATTGAAAATTTACTTCTTTTTTAGAATAAATTTCACAATTCTTGAAAAAAACATGTGAATTTTTAGCAAAATTCTAACTACATTAATCTTATATTTAGTTTTCGTTCAAAAATACTACAATTCTTAATCAAATTAATTTGAAAACATATAAAAGTTTTTCTAAAGCTATTTGTTTTAGTTTCCAAAACATAATAGCTTTTGAAAACATAGGTCATTGGTAAAAGGTAGATAACAAAAATAATAAAATCTTAAAATGGAACTAATGTTTATACTTTTAATTTTAAAAATAAAAAATCAAAATTTTGTTGATTAGAGTTATATTTTTTAGTTTCAAGCCCGATTTCATTTTTTAAAACATAAATAAAAGGAATTTATTATCGTTAATAATTTTGGTATTGCATTTTAATTTAACATTATTTTGTAAAATATTAGTTTCATTTTTTAACTTTTAATCTTTTTTAAAATGTTCCATTTTTACTCATAAAAAATTAATTGAAGACTATCAATAGTTGATAGAAGCGCGGACATTTTGGTCATTGTATTAAGTTTTGTTCATTGTATTTTCTTTTTTAAAATTGAGGAAGAAGACACAAATCCTACATAAAAGATTGAATTAATGATTATTAAATTGAAATGAAGTATAACTATTCACGGGGCGGTATGCCCCGTGACATTAGTCGAGGTGCGCTTTCCACGCGAAAGCTGGCCCGGACAGTCACGGATATCAAAAA
>JBBMEF010000021.1:8149654-8167520 GCA_037832685.1 Sicyos baderoa | reverse complement strand
GAAATTGAAATTAATTTAAAATTTAAAATTGAAGAAAAAATTTCTTTTTTGGGCGCGTGTTTCCCAGACACGCGACTTTTTTTTTTTTTTTTTTTTTTTTTTAATGCATGACCGTTTAGATTAAACGACCACGTGGCATGCCGTCTGGTCGCATGAGTGGGAGACACGCGACCTAAAAAAAAAGGTCGTCGCGTGTCTCCCACCCACGCGACGACCCCAGTTTGCAATTATTTTACATCTTTGACCCGTTTTTGCCATTTTTTTCTTCTAACTGTAGGTCGCAAAAAATCCCTTTTCATAAGTTACTTTGCCGCAAATTGTACATTATTTCTAAGATCGAACTATGAGTATTTACTCTTTTCAAATATTAATTAATTATTTTACTTAGTAAGATATCTCATTAAATCAGTTAACGATCGAAACTTCTCAAAAAAAAAAAAAAAAAAAAAAGTTCTAGAAAATAAAATTTTCAATAAAATTAATTAAATAGTTACAAAATTTAAATTACACAGACTAATATTAAATACATATACTATAGAAATTTGCACTGTATATCAAATTTTATACTTTGCATTAGAATTATAGCAACTTTTTAAAAATATTGTAAATATAGCAACTTTTTTTTTATAGATTATATCAAACACTATTGATGAAGTCTATTAGACACTATTGATAGAGTCTATAAATCTGATTTTGCTATATTTACAAATATTTTCAAAAAAATTCTATTTATTCAATTTTTTTTGCATTATTGTAATATACATGTAAATTCTCCTATACTATATTGAAATTTAGAAACTAAATTAATTACAAAATAAAATTTATAGAAAATATGTATTCTTAAATCAAAGATGGGAGACAATGTTTTATTGGCATGAGAAGTTTGGGTGACAAAAAAAGCTTTAGAAAATTAGAAGGCGATCGACTTCAACGCATGAGATTCAACTCAAATACCAAATAAAAAACTTTATGAAAAAGTTATTTCAATATTCATTTATATATATATATATATATATATATATATATATATATATATGTATGGATGCAGTGTAACCATCTCATATACAATCAAACAAACTCTAACTTAGCAACTATCAAAGATCAAATATAAAAAATAAAAACATATATTAAAGCAAATTTATATAATATATATAACTAAACATCTTCAACTCATTTCAAGTATGTAATTCTCATGCATATTTTATTGAATTCGAGAGACTATAACATATATAATTTCACATAGCTTTTTTTAGAAGAAAATAATTTCTAAGCTATGTGAATTTTTTTTTTCTTACCATATATCTATTTTATCTAAAAATATAATTATTATAGGTGATACAAAAATATAATTAAGATGGAAGTAATTTGTCTTTTCAATTTTATTTTTAATTATTGTATTTTTTTTTAAAAAAAATCAATTATACACCATAATTAAATACCATTAATTTATTAAATTTTAAAATTATTTTAGTTATCATCATAGTCAATATTCCGATAAATCACTAACGATTCTATTATCTCAAGAACTAAAATTGAGAATTATAGAAATGTTAGAGGTAAAAATGTTGAATTTTGAAACATAGAGACCAAAGTAAAACTTCAGCCAAAATGTAGGGACCAAAAAGGAAGTTTTCTAAAAAAAAAATAGAATAACAATAATTATAATAATAAAATTGAAAAATAATGAAAAAGTGAAGGTTATATACTTAATAATAACTTTCTTAAAAAAAAAAAAAGAATCTGCATTTTTTCCAATTTTCATGAAATCATACACATACAAAATAATATTTTAAAAGGAAAAATTAAAAAGTGGTGGAGTTTTCTTTTAACTAAATTAAAAAAATGTATGGTAAGAAATAAGAAATCTTCTCTATATATGCATAACTCATTCCATCTATTTTCTATATATGCATCATTCATTCATTCTTCTAGCATCTTGTAAGTAAGCCAAGTGCATGATTTGAAGACCGAAGAATGTTTATAATGTCAAAATTTTGAGATGTTGGAAGATTCAAGAGTTTATTGCGAAAACAATGAATGGAGAGAAAAAAACAAAAGAGAAAGGGTAGTTCTTAGAGTTGATGATCAATGAAAAAATAAAAAAAGAAACTCATTTTTATAGATAGAAGTTAAGATTTACAAAACCCTTCAAATTCGATTCTTACCCATAATGAATTATAATTAATTGAACAAATTTGAAAAAATCTTTTGTATTCTAACATTGGAGAGTCTTAGCATTAATTAGGTATAACTATTTATAAATGCATGTGGTTAAAAAAAAAAGAAACGATAAATAAGTTAGTTTTAGGAAAATTTGCATCTATATTACAATAAGCCAAAAAAATTGTATAAACAGCAAAATAATGAAAATATTGCAAATATAGCAAACTCAGATTTATAGACTCCATCAATAGTGTTTGATAGACTCTATCAATGTGTTTGATAGAGTCTATCAAAAAAAAGTTGCTATATTTGCAATATTTTTAAAAAGTTGATATAATTCTAATGTAGAGTAGAAAATTTGCTATAGAGGTCAAATTCCCTTGGTTTTTTCATTATTATTTTTTTTTTTGGAAAAGAGAAAATGGCATAAGTGTAAAATACTATGTTGCTTAGGGGCAAAATCGTTCAAAAATAATTCTCCCCCTAAACTACACTTCAAGGTAGTAATATAAGATAAGATATATAAAAACACCACTTCTCATCCGTAAGGTAATAAACAAATATATATCTTCAACTTTCTTATTTTCACAATTTTAAGTTGAATCATAAATTTTAAAAATATGAACATGAAAAAAATAATAATGATTAAATTAAGTGGCCAACAAAAATTACCGCACAACGAAACCTAAAATATAAAAGAAACACTAAAACTTTATAACATTGGTCATTCTAATTAGTGTTATTATAAAAGAAACTTTATTTTTTTGAATTTTTACGAGTGGATTTCAGACAACAAATTATATTTTTGGAAAAAAAGGGAAGCAGAAAACCACAGAGTGGTGGGTAAAGAAAGTTGGGAAGAAAAACAGAAAAAAATAAAGGGTTTTTTTTTTTTTTTTTTTTTTTTTTTTTTTTTTTTTTATAAATAATTTTATCATTGATTACAATTTAGAATGATATGATAGGTTGTTGAGTTGGATGAGAATCACAAAGTTTGAAAAGTGATTTCCCTTTTTTAAAAAAAAAAAAAAAATTAAAAAGTGATTTAAAAAAAAGAGAAAAAAGCGTAGATTTGATTTTAGCGGAAAAAAGGGTGTGTTTGAAAATGAAAGAATTGAATTCTGGTGCACCGTCCTGAAAGCTCACAGGTATATATATCACAGCAGCACGGGCAGCCGGTACAACCAACACACATCTCTCTCTCTCTCTAGAATTCTCCCTCCATTCCAGGGTTTCTCTCTCTCTCTCTAGAAATTCGGGATTGTAAATCCCACCAAAATCTTTGGACGCTATTACGATTCCTGTTCTCCACTGCCCTTTTATTTATTCATTCCTACCAAACTTCCTTCTCCTTCTTCTCTGCGCAAATTTGGTGAGTTTTTTTTTTTTGTTTGTAATTCTTTTGAATCTTCTTGTTTGCCTCTGTTTTCTTCAATTTCTGCTTGTTTCTTGACTATTCTGGTTCGAATTCAGTGTGATTTTGATCTTTTTGGTTTGTATTTGGAATTTGTAGTCGGATTTGTGTTCTTTGACTCGTGATTTACTGTTCGAGACGTGTTTGTTTTGGACGATCTGTTTTGGTTTGAATTTGCTTGTGGTTGACTGACTGATACAAAATACGTAATTGCGGCATGGAGAGATATTATTATGATACTTCTTTGATCTCTAACTATAGGATCAAATTCTTGAGATTGTATCGATAAGTTTAATCCATAGTGGTCACCTAGTTAGGAATTAATTTCCTACGGGTTTCTTGGCATCCAAATGTTGTAGGGTCAGATGGAATGTTAGTCACATTAGTCAAGGTACATGAAAGCTGGTGTGGACAGTCACGGATATAAAATAAAAAAAAAGAAAAAAAAAATCTATATGATCAAATTGAAATTGAAATTGAAATTCTTGAGATTGTAACTACCATGGGGTGGCTCAATTGGTCAAAGAGGGCATTGGAGTGCATAAGATAAAATTGGAATTAATTTCCTACAAGTTTCCTTGGCATCCAAACCTCGTACGGGTCGAGGTACACGGAAGCTGGTCCGTACAGTCATGGATATATAAAAAAAATCTATATGATCAAATTGAAATTGTTGTTACTTTTGATGCAGTGAAGTATTACTATTTTTGAATTTGATTTCTTGTGAGGACGAATGGACATGAGTACGAAACTATTGCATATCCAGCCCAAGGAATTACAATTCATATGTAAGTACTGGTTATTAGTGATTACTGGCTATTACTTTTTCTTGGAAACGAATTGAAGTGATTACTGGCTGCTTTCAGTTGAATTGAGGAAACAAAGTACGTGCATAGTTCAACTAGCCAATAACACCCATCATCATGTTGCCTTTAAAGTAAGAACAACCCTTTTTTTTTTGGTCTTGTTTCTCTGAAAGTTTATTTGGATTTTCATGTGATATATTATAATGTTTGGCAGGTTAAAACCACATCGCCTAAGAAATACTGTGTTCGACCTAATGTTGGGATAATTTTTCCTAAATCAACATATGAATTTTCAGGTATGTTCTCTAAAAATATAAAAGAAAGATACCATCCATTGCCATTCAAGTTTCTATGAAACTAATTCTTCTAGTTCTGTGTATTACTTTACATTTTCGATATCTGGTCTGCTCAATGTCTTTTTGTTGGATTGGTTATGAGGGCTATCAAAAGGAAATTTGAAACCATAACATTTTGAGTGTTTTGAGGATGAAAACTCTTAAGGATTTAGTATCATGAGATTTTCAGTTCTGCATTTGACAAATATTTCTCCCAATTTATTATTTTTCTATAGCAAAACTGAGTTTAGACTTCTTAAAGAATTTATTTGTGCCATTGAAATTAGAACTTATGAGATATCATGAGGTCTCACTGCACAGTGTAATACTTGTATTTTTTTTCAATTCTAATCATGGAACTATGTATTGTTACATTTTTGTAAGTTCATTTTTTCTTATGATTCTGATGCAGTTATAATGCAAGCTCAACGGACTGCCCCAGTTGATATGTTGTCTAAAGACAAGTTTTTAATTCAAAGCACAATTGTTCCTTCAGGGACAACAGAAGAGGACATCACTGCCAGTATGGTAAGTTTTTGTGGGTATAAGCAGCTTTCATTCTTGGGTTTTTAAATATTTATTTTTTCCAGTTTTCAAAAGATGGAAGAAAATATATTTGGTAAGTTTTTGTGGTTTTAATCAGCTTTAGTTCTTGGGATTTTAATTATTTTCCTTTTTCCAGTTTTCAAAAGATGGAGGTAAATATATTGAAGAGGATAAGCTCAAAGTGGCGCTCATTAGTCCGCTGAATTCTCCAATACCCTCACCTACTGATGGAGCATTAGACGAAATCATGGACGAAGTTATAAAACCGAACAAGCAAAGTGGACTATTTAGAGATGGGCTGGCCACCAATGAAACTCCGCAGCTGAAAGATCTAAATGGTGCATCAGATAAGGTAAGAGATCAAAATGGACCGTCAAGTGGGGGGACCGAGACGACCCATGAGGGTTCAAGATTCAAAGATGATGTTGCATTGAAGGGAGGGAGAAGAATTGAAGCTTTAAAACCATCCGATCAAAATGGAGCATTGAGGGAGGAGGTTCTGCTTCATGAGAGTTCAGGACTGAAGGATCAAAATAGAACATCAAAGGAGGAATTATCTCGTGAAGCATTAAAACCGAGAGATCAAAATAGAGCATTAAAGGAGGAGTTGAGTGTTGAAGCTCCAAAAAGAAAAGTTCATAACGAAGCACGGGAGGGGCGAGCCTTTGAAACTTCACATCTGGAGGATTCATTTCCAGACGATTTTGTAGTTCAACCTCCACCATTTGTAGCAAAAGTAAGAAAAAACGTCCGTATATATGCAGAGTTAAAAAATTCTTCTCTCTTTAAAATTGCACCTTAGAGATCAAATAGACATTTTCATTTTGATGTTATACTGTGTAGTTATTGTGGTCTAAGAACTTGTTGGAGGTCTCTTTTTTACCTCTTCCACATTCCTAGGGAGGGTTCCATATCTTCCTTTGTTTTACCAATAGAAAGAGTTTCTTATCTTAGAAAAAAATGATTTTGTTGTAACTAGGACAGTTTTGCTCGTTTGGCAGATTCCTAAGGGCGTGGATGCATACCTAGAGCTAAACAATAGCTCGTTGAGATTACAAAAGACGGTTGAGATAAAGAAAGCAGCAGAATTAGAGCCGATAGCAGCAACAAAAGAACAGCTAATTTTAGTGAATGACATTGATGAGATGAAGTCAAAGCTAAATGAAATTGAATCAAAGCTTGTGAAGGTGAGTTCTGATAGGTGATAGCCTTTTGTGCTTTTCTTCTTCTTTTGCAGCTTTTACATGTATGAATATTAACAAACTGACGAGTTTTAAGCTATAATTGAGAATCTGGTCATTGAGATTGTTCGTCCTCATCTAATCCAATAAAAAAAATATGGTTGATTTTGATGTCTAACTGATTTTATAGAACTTGGTTTTGTGCTACAGATTGATCCTTAAATTTTATTAAAACTTGGGTTTTGGTTGCTGGTTATCATATGTTTATTATTATTATTATTCCTTCAAACTTTAAAATGTTTTTCCATAATTAGAGAAAGAGACAGGTAAATACTTCATTTTAACATAATATCAGTACCCAGAAATGAAATGTTGATGGAAAAACTACTTCCCTAATATTCATTTCTCCGTTTGCTGTCTGTATTATTTTATATTTTATGAACTGCCCCAATACATTTGTAATGATTTTATTTTGTCACATCGTTTATTAGACTCAAGGAACCATCTCAATGATGTCGGAGGAGAGGAGAATAATTGCTCAAGAAGTGAAGAACTTGAAGGAGAAATTGGTAATTTCTTTATTATTCTGTTAGTGGATGCTCTGTTGCATGTTCAGAGTCTTATATTTGCCACTGTCCTGTGACTGTCTTCTTGTACATTTGATAGCAATATTCAAGCCTGGTAACCTCAAGGTTACTCTAGTACTAGGGAGATTAGGAACTTTCTTGCTAGGTTGAAACTTCCTAGGATGAAAAATTCAAGTCCTTGTTGTCTCTAGAAGTTGACTTTGAAGTGAATGAAGTCTTCTTAAAGATTTTGAGGAGTGTTTTTTTTAGCAAAATAGAAGGATATGAATAAGCTGAAGTTTTCAAGATTTTGAGGAGTGTTATGAGCATAATAAAAAAGGACTAGGCCCAATTATCCCAAGATGAAAAAAAGAAAGGGAAGGGACCAAGTTAAGTTGAGCTCATATACCTTTGACCAGATTAGAGGTTTGAATCTTTTCGCTTTGACATGATGTTTAACCAAAAGAAGAAGAAAAAAGGAAAGGGGTAGCTTTTCTCTAAATTAAACATTGTTCTTCTATTGAGTTGCTTTGTTTTTTGTTTTTTGTTTCTAGTTTTTCATTTTTTGGTTTTTGACTTTTTGTTCTAAAAAATAAAAACGGTATATGTTTGATAACTAATTTGAGTTTTATGTTTTTAAAATCTAAAAACCAAAAAACATGTATGACGACTGTTTTTTGTTTTCAAGCATCACATCCTATCACATTTTGATTTTTTTAGTTTTTTACTATTTATTCTTGATTTTTTCATGTTTTTTTTTTAAATAAAAACAAAACTTGTTTTTAAAAGCTACTTTTTTTTTAGTTTTTACAATTCATTTAATAGTTTAAAAATGTTTTTAAAATTTTAAAAACAAAAACTAAAATTGGTTGTCAAACAAACCTGCTTTTAAAAAATAAAAAATAAAAATAAAAAACCAAAAACGAAATGGTTATTGAGTCTTAGAAATTTGTTTTTCCCTACTTGCATACTACAATTGTTCCTCAATACTTGTATTCAATATTTATCTCACTTCTATTTCCTTCTCTACATTACGTAACTCGGTGTTTTGTCTCGCTTTCCAGATGGAATATAGTAGGAGAGGGCCAAGAGGCCGGGCAAGCAATCAAGTCGGTTTTCCTCCTTTGTTTGTCTGTATGGTGGCGCTTATTTGCATCGTGCTCGGGCACGTTTTGATCTATTGAAGAACCATGCCCACTGATCCTGAGTGATTGAAAAGGGTGTGATGAGATCATGAGAATTGGAGAAAGAAAACATGTAAAGGAATATCTTACTATGTTGATAGATTAGTAGCTAGCTGTGTGTTGTCAATAAGAATAGCCCCCCATTCACAACACACTCAAAAGATGCACATTTTGATTTTGGCTACTAGAAGTTTGCTGCTTTTAGTATGCAATTTAGATTTTGTGTATAAATGTAGCTTCCTTATTTGCTTTTAACTAATGTTTGAAGATAAGTGGTGATGGTTGACCAAATGTTGGCTTCTTATTCGTTGTCTCGAATCTCGATCGAGTGTCTGAGTTCGTTTATGTGCAAACTTTTGATTAAATGTATGAAAATTTCATCCTATTTTCCTTTGGAATATTTCAACTCTTTTAGCAGGTGATGGAGGGATTGTGGTCTTGTAAGTGAGATTACTATCTTTTTAGTATTTTTGTACCAACAGATGATGAATGTATTTAATTTATTCAAGTATGCAAATAAGATATGATCAATTTGAATATATCTGATCCTAAGTAAAATGATATGGTTAATTTAACCGGAAAATTTTACTTGGGTTTGTTTGTAATATTTAAGGAGGATTTAGTTGGAGGACTTTCTAATTTCTCCTAAAAAACCTACATCCAAACTAGTTTTTACTAACTCCTCATCTTTTTTTACTTTTAAAAATAACTTTCATTTCTATCTATTCATTTCTAATCATTCATTTATAACTACTTAATCATTTTTAACAATCCATTTCTAATCATTCATTTTAAATTAATTAAAATAACTCATTTTTAATCATTATTTGTTTAACCACTCAAAATAACGCGGTAAATTTATACCTAAATAAGATTTTGATTTTAACTCCTACACAAAAACCACATCCAAACGAATTTTTTATTATAATTTTTTTTATTTTTAACTATTTAAAATAATTTCTCAGTATAACTCCTTAAACTAATTGCTCACTAAATATGATAAACGCTTTTGCAAGGGTAAAAACTAATCAAGATAGACTCCCAAGCGTTTAATAAAATGATTATATATCCAAGTAACTTTTCTGTTCTCTTTTACGTGCAAATTCATGAATCTAGTAACAATCTACAAAGTTGTTGTATATGTTAACCAACTCAAAATTTGAATTTCCAAATCATATTTCATTTATCTGAAAACCATATTTCCCCCTACTTATTTTCTACCAAAGCAATGCAGAGGATCCTCAAGATCAACTAACATGAATGACCTGCTTCAACTATGATGTCCCACGATTATTGAGTCGAAAGTCTGATCAGTGCTCAATCAACGAGTCGTCGGGGTCCAAGAGCTACACCCCTAAAGTATAAAATTGAATTTATATCTTAATTATGCCTATTTTTGGGGCACTTGTCTGGAACGCAATAGGATAGAACATTGAGGATGTATCATCTAACTATTCTTCTTTCTTTGATCTTATCGTTAATATGTTTATATCTTGGTTGAAATGATCTCATATTTTCAAAGATTAATTATAGTTGATAGACGACTAGTCTCTTTTGCTGCGTTTTGGATGGGCACCCTTTTAAAAACACAACAGAGACACTATTGATTGGATGCATTCTATTTATGAGTAAATCTTAGTTAAAATGTATATATGTCAGTGTTTGTTACAATGCCAATTCTGTATTGCATGGTAACTGTTATGTTAAATTTATAAGCCTACTCCCATGTACTTTGATGTTCATTTAGTTGTTTGATGAGATATTTCTCCATTAAAAAAGTTGAAATTAGGTTCTTTTAGTACAAAAAGGAAAATATGCTCAAATACTATTCTCTACTTTCATATGAATTTTCCATATGAATTTTCTATTTTCTATTTTATTTTTAATATTATATATATATATATATAAAGTTTAATCATAAAAAAAAGTTAAATTTGTAATAGTTAAAATAATTTGATATTACATGAAATCAACACACAAATTTCTATCCAAAGAAAGAAACTTCAACGATATCATGTATAAAATAGTAACATGTTGATTACACCTTCGAAATGTTGTTAATTTAAAAAAAACAACACATCAATTTCTACAAATTTAATCTTTAGATATGTTTTTTTTTTCTAGATAGGAATCTTTTTATTATATGCTTATGTCTATTTAAATGATTATCTTTCTTAGATATTTAACTATCTAAACTAAGAATGGATATAAAGTTAACTATACGATAATTTTCTTCTAAATAAGAATTTTATTTATAATCTTTTTTTCTAAAATAAATTAAATAGTGAATAATTCCGAACAAAAGCTCAATTCTTGCCAATTTCGTACATGATATCTCAATTTAAAACCTGACAAAATTTAACAAAAAAATTTGTCACCAATAAAAATGAATGCGAAGATGAAAACAACCCAATCATTTAGTTTGGTTACTAAATGAGTCACTAGCACAATCATTTTATTATTTGGTCGTAAATCAGTTCAAAACTAACATCACACGTTCGATCTCGAGAATTGGTATATGTCTCCCTTTTCTTAATACGTACTATATATATATATAAATAAATAAATAAATAAAAAATTATATTCCTCGTAGACATCTCCAAACACAATTTTTCATATAAAATATATCTTTTTTTTTTTGGAAATTTGAGGGGTGAGATGTTTTTTAAATAGTTATTGTTTTTTTAATTTTTAATAATAAATGTTAAAGGAAAATATAAAAAGGGTCAGAGAAAATTTATGTTCCTCCTATCGGACAGTTTTGCTAAAATTAAAAACAATCGAAGAAAAGCAAAAACCCTATCATCCAAGATTGTTCGTCGTTTCCAGATTCTTGTTCTTACGCTTCTCTTCTCAGATCGCTCTCCATCATCGTCGCCTGACCAGGTAATCTCCAGCTTATTTCATCTCTCTCAACGCGTTATTGTTGAACTTCGGTTCGGCGTTTTTGATGCGGCAAATCGGAAATTAGGGCTTCGTAATCCTATACCGTTTTTTGATGTTAGAGTTTCGTGATTTGGATTTAAACAAGATATCCTTGCTCTGTGAATCATTTCAGTAATTTGTAGTTATGTTTAGATTCGTTTTTCTGAAGAAGATAGTCAAGTTTTTCTAGGTATTTAGGGATCTTAAGTTATAGGATTGGAGCTTAGCGTAATTCTTTGAGATTCTTGATTATGTTTTTTTCTTTTTTTAAACTATTATGGAGTGGCTCAATTGGTCAAACAGGGCTTTGGGTGCATAAAATAATGAGTTCAATCTATGGTGGCCACCTACCTAGAATTATTTTCCTACGGGTTCCCTTGACATCCAAATGTTGTAGGGTCAGGCGGTATGTCCCATGACATTAGTCGCGTGAAAGTTGGCCCGGACAGTCACGGATATATATATAAAAAAAAAAATCTCTTTTCTTTTTAATTTAATGTTTTTACTTTTTTTGTTCCTGCCTCCTTTTTGTTGCTTTTGTTGGCTCTTGTTTTCATAAGGTATGTTTATCTTTAGATGAAACCTTCTTTCTTCATGTTTGGAAATTTATCTACTGTCTTTGCTGGAAAGGTAATAGCAGTGTTTTTTAAGAAGCATGATGCACGAAGGCGCTGCGAGAGTTTGAGGTGTAAGGTGCAAGGTGCATAAACGGCACTGGCTTTTTTTTCCAAGGTGCACCATGCATAGAAAAAACAAAAGAATGCATACATAAACATAACATATATATTAGTCTCTTTCAATGTATAATTTTTCATATAGTCACCCATGATTTCCATGAAACGTTAAAATATTAATCTCAAATAAAAATCCAAGTCCTTAAGATCAAATTTATTTTTGTTGAATACATATTCATTCCCATCCACTTTTTCATTAGCGATAATTAGCGAGAACTTATAAGTGGATTGGCGATTAAGGCCGACGATTTGGTTTTAATTATTATTTTTTTAGTAAAAATTTGAAGTAATTGCTGATGGAATTTGAAATTTAAAGAATAGATGTAGAAAAATAAGTAAAATATCACCGTTATACTAAGATTTACAAAACAAAAAGCCCTTGAGGAGCACGTCTTGTACGCCCGAGGGCTTTGTGTAAGGTGCACCTTTTGCTGGCTTTTCCAGTGTTTTAAAAGGCGCATAGGCGCGCCTGGGTGCAAGTCACACCTTTAGCGCCTTATGGTGCCTTACATGAAGCCCCGGGCGCCAAAAGGCGCACGCCTCGCGGGATTTTTTTATTTCCCTTGCGTTTTTTGTGTTTTAGATCTCTATAAGCTTGATAGTTGAATATTATGTATGTTTTATATATTATTCTTGGATAGAACTTCAGTTATGTCTATGAAAAGTGTTTTTATTGTACATACATACATACATATAAGTTTTTTGTGTGTTTTTATATAGTGCACCTTAAGTAAAAAAGTCCTTGCCTTGCGCATTTTAAAACACTGGGCTTTTCTATCTGTGCCTCACCTTTCCAAGATAAGACGCTAACATTGAGCCTAAAGCCTTTTTGAGCTTGAGGTGCGCCCGCCTTCTGGGGCTTTTTAAAACACTGGATTTGTTTTAATTTGTTTTTTCTTTTGATAAATGCCAACCGGAAACATCAATGAAGTACTTCTCTTAATTTTTCCACCAAGCTTTCACATTTTTTTTATTAAGAGAAGCAATATAGATCATCATTATTGGAACCGTGATTTGTATTGACAGTTCATTTGATTTTTGCATCTTTCTCTTACGAGTATGAAAAAGGAATACGATTTGCTGCAATACTCTTGACTCTGGCATTATGTTTATGTGAGTAGATCATGAAGCAAGATTCAGGTATGGAGGGCGATTCTACTCTGCCTGAATGTGAGGAGAAGGAAGTAGGTATTTCTGATGTACTGATAGATCAAGGACATGCAGAGGAGCTCTCGACAGAAAATGAAGGTAAGATGAAAGAAGCCACATCTTCGGCCGTGCAACAAGAAGATAGCGAAATTAAAGAAAACTTTCCTATAGAACAAGTGGACGAAATGATAGAAGATGTGACTAAAGTTGGGAACACTCCTAAATATGGAAATTCTGATCAAAAGTGCAATGAAGAAGTGTTGCCTAAAACGAAAAAAACTTTGAAGGTAAAGCGAAAAATTATAAAGAAAACCCCAGCTACCCGTTTACTGAGGGGCAAAAAGGCACTAGTTGAACAAGACGACGATAAAAAGGAAAAAGATGTTCCTGTAGCCCAAGAAGTGGGAGAAACTCTTGAAGCCGAGTGTTCCATAAAAGAGAATGAAGTTAATGTAGCCCAAGAAGTGGAAGAAACTCTTGCAGCTCAATGTTCCACACAAGAAAAAGAAGTTGTCTTAGCCCAAGAAGTGGTAGAAACTCGGGAAGCTCATTGTTCCAGAAAGGATGAAGAAGTTGATGTAGCCCAAGAAGTGGGAGAAACTCTGGAAGTTCAGTGTTCCAAAAAGGAAAAAGAAGTTGATGTAGCCCAAGGAGTGGGAGAAACTCAGGAAGCTCAGTGTTCTGAAAAGGAAAAAGAAGTTGATGTAGCCCAAGAAGTGGGAGAAACTCTGGAAGCTCAGTGTTCCGAAAAGGAAAAAGAAGTTGATGTAGCCCAAGAAGTGGGAAAAACTCTGGAAGCTCAGAATCCCATTGAAAATTCCAGCAAACCAGAGTCAAAGATAAAGAAAATTAATAAAATTTTGAAGGTGAAAAAGAAAATTGTAAAGAAATCTCCCACAAGCAACCAAGCCCAAGGAGTGGTAGAAACTCAGGAAGCTCAGTGTTCCGAAAAGGAAAAAGAAGTTGATGTAGCCCAAGAAGTAGGAGAAACTCTGGAAGCTCAGAATCCCATTGAAAATTCCAGCAAGCCAGAGTCGATGAAGAAAATTAATAAAATTTTGAAGGTGAAAAAGAAAATTGTAAAGAAATCTCCCACTAGCAACCAAGCCCAAGGAGTGGTAGAAACTCAGGAAGCTCAGTGTTCCGAAAAGGAAAAAGAAGTTGATGTAGCCCAAGAAGTAGGAGAAACTCTGGAAGCTCAGTGTTCCGAAAAGGAAAAAGAAGTTGGTGTAGCCCAAGAAGTAGGAGAAACTCTGGAAGCTCAGAATCCCATTGAAAATTTGAGCAAACCAGAGTCAAAGATGAAGAAAATTAATAAAATTTTGAAGGTGAAAAAGAAAATTGTTAAGAAATCCCCAGCTAGCAACCAAACAAAGGCTAATAAGCTTCAGAGTAGTCCTAAGGTGCAGGCCAGAAAGAGATTGGTGAAAAATAAAAGTCCATTGCAGGAAAATGGGGAAGGTAGTGAAAAAAAGGTAGAAGGTTCCAAGAAGCCTAACCAAGACGAAAAAGCTAATGGAAGTATTGCAAAGGAGGAGTGTATTGAAAAGGGTGAAGAGACTTCTACCAGTCATAAAAACAATTCTGAGTTAAAAAATATCATCAAGGAACAAAAGACTTCTGAGAAGGTTAGTTCTTCAGTTAATAACATCAAGGAACAAAAGATTTCTGAGAAGGTTGGTTCTTCAGATAAGAGCATAAAGAATCGTAAAAGGAACAGAAAGGATAGAGATCAGAAGAGTAGAAGAGAAGATAAGAATGAAGAAAATCTTGGGGGATTGATTTTCATGTGCAGTGCAAAAACAAAGCCAGATTGTTTTCACTACAATGTAATGGGTGTTTCTGTTGGCAAAAAAGATGCTGTCGAGGCAATCAAACCTGGGTTGAAGCTCTTTCTCTATGATTTTGATCTCAAGCTTCTGTATGGGATTTACAAGGCATCCTCTTCCGGTGGCATGAAACTTGAGCCAAAGGCTTTTAATGGGGCCTTCCCTGCTCAGGTTCCAGCTTTCTTACTTCTACAAACTATAGGTTAAATTACACATTTAGTCGTTTGGAGAAAATTAGAATTTGGTCTATATGGTTTTAAAAGTTAGACTTAGAACCATCATGAAGGAGTGGCCTAGTGGTCAATAAGGGTTTTAAGTAACTAAGAGGTGATGGATTTAGTTCATGGTGGCTACTTACTTAGAAATTAATTTTTTACCAGTATTGACATCCAATTATTGTAGGGTCATGCATTATGTTTCGTGAGAATAGTCGAGGTGCGCGTAAGCTTGCCCGGACACTCATAGATATCAAGAAAATAAGAAGTTAGAATGTAGGTAGTTCCTATGGTTTTATACAACTTCATAAATAATCTTTATTGTTCGTTATCGTTTGCGACAAGTACGTGATAGTTAACTATTTATGTGTGATGAGGTGGGTGGTCTTTTATAATTCGGTGTTGGTTAAAAATTGATTGGATAGAAATCGAGTTATCAATTTTCAAAGAAATTACATTAAAATGCCAATTTTTTAACACCTTTTTTATTCGATCGACTAAACTCACATTGTCAAGACAATGTAAAAGACCACTTCATTCACTCATTTAATTCTCTAGTGGTTAATAATATAGACTTTCTTTTGTGCTCAAGGGGTGGTCCGGTGGTCGAAGGCTTGGATTTTGAAGGTGTGCTCCCCTCAAAGTCCTAGTTTCAAGTTTTACCTATGATATTAATTTGCAGACATCTTCCGTGTCTCTATTTTTTCGATGTCTCCTAGTGCCTGGCTTAGATGGGCGTGGTTACCCTGGGTATAGTGGAGGGAAGCTTCGATTTTTTGGTTTCAAAAAAATATATGGAGAGAGAGAGAGAGATTTTTTTTAGGTTTTATCAAACTCTAGGGACTAAACCTCTTAACTTTTAAAACCATGGAGACTAAATTTTAACTTTCTCCCACCCATAGTGACATCATTATAATTTAACCTATAAACTATTATAGAAGCTATTATTTTCATCTGCTAATGATATTTTCTCAATTCTTAAACTGAAATTTCAGGTGCGGTTCAGTGTTTACAAGGATTGTCTTCCACTACCTGAGAACATTTTCAAGAAGGCCATCCAAGAGAATTATTATGAGAAGCACAAGTTCAAATTCGAACTCACAGTTAAACAGGTGGATGTGTCGTGTTTCTTCAGCTAGCTTGGCTTTTTAGTAGCACTATTTTTATTTCCTTTCCTGTAATGACATTATAGGATTTCATATCTCAGGTTCGGAAGCTCTCAGATCTTTTTCGGCCAATTGGACCCCACTCAAGTTCAGCCATCGTTCGTTCCCGACCAGAGATACCAATTAGAGATAGGAAAGGTAAAGGTAAAGACACCCGGATTAGGAATTCCAGGTCCAAGGGGGAGGCCAAGAATGATCGTTTGCCATCTCATAGACAGGATCGACACCGAGGAGAAGCATCTAGACGTCGGGAGGAAGTTCCTCGTGATTTGTACCGAAGCGAAAAGGACTATCGAACTTATGGTCTTCGGGAAGAAAGAAGAAATGACTATGAACGGAGGCATCTCGAGCCCAGATACCGGGATGATGTCTCTGCGCATGCACGAAGAGATGTAGTTCGTGCAGATCAGGTATATTTTAATGGAAAAGATTATCCAGTGTACAGTGTTGATTCGAGATCTCACATATCACCCCCAAGAGCAATATCTGGTAGTGATGCTTACCATTCGATTTACACTCGTCAATATCCCGTTCCTTTGATCGACCCGTATCTGCTTCCATCAAGGAGAGAGGAAGCAGCCCCGAGTTTCTTAAGAAGTTATGTTGCTGATACCGATCCCATGAGACATGTGCATCACAAAGATGTGGAGAGCGATAGGATGCCGGTTTCATCGCGGTACGCATTCGCTGGCCCATCGTACTTGTATCGCTAACTGTGATTTTTGTTTTTAAGCATTGGTTTTACTCAAAGACCTGTCTAGAGTTCCTTGTAGCACAGAGACTTAAATTGTGTAACAAATTATCGAGTCTTAGATTCACTGTGGGGTTGGAGTTTTTAAGCTTTGATCTTCCATCTTTGCCTTTGCCTTAATTAGTAGTGATTCTATTATAATAATTTGATGATTCCAACTCTTAAGTAAAATAATATTATTAGTCTAATCAAATCTTTTAAGCTTGAGTGTGTTTTCATAGTTGCAAGCTTCTTCCTAAAAATTAGATTATTGTTTAGAGGTGAGAATATTGTTTATTGTGCCCACATACCATTTGTTTTTATAAAAATACTTGGGTGTTGTGTTGGATAATGTTTTTTTCTTTCTTTTTTTTTTTTTTTTTTTTTTTTTTTACATTCTAGAACTCTTGTTAGCTCCTTATTAAAATGGTCGTAAATAAGTTTTGGAGTTGTAAATATGAATTGTTTTGCAAATACTACAGAAATAGGGAAAAATCGTTCACCATGAAAAGTCCAATCTAACCTTGAAAGAATATGATAATATACCCAATGGAATCACATAGGATTAGTAACACAGTTGGTTATCTTATTTGGTGTTAATTCATTTAAACTCCACAATGAGCTGGAAAATTGGTATTTGGTTTTCATATTATTTGAGAGAAATTGTACCTTCCATGTAGGGTTTGTTGGTCTCTCCATATATTTGATGGTAGGGGTGTTCCAACAACTCGAACTAACCCAATTTGATGGGTTACTTAAAATTAACCCAATCCGACCAACTCAAATTTATTATTTAGTATAAAAAATATTTTTTTGTACCTATAACATAATTATTAGGGGAATTTGCATATATATTACAATAAGATAAAAAAATTGAGTAAATAGCAACTTTTTGAAAATATTTGTAAATCTATCAAAATCAG
>JBBMEF010000021.1:8139135-8149554 GCA_037832685.1 Sicyos baderoa | reverse complement strand
TTGGGAAGTTTTGATGGATGGGAAAGTGATGAACTGATCGAAGGAAAAAAGAACGCTAGCCTTTCTGAACTCAAGTATTTGTTGGACCTTTATGCCTTGGATTTAAGGATTCCAGATGAAAAGGTTATCCCCAAACAATTATTTCCGAGAGACTTGAATTTTAAAAAGTTTGAAGTTTTTATTGGTAGCATAAGTAATCTATATAGAAGGTCAGAAACCTCTAAATCGATGCGCCTCAATATAGAATCATTGTGTTGTTTGGATGATTGGATAAAAACGTTGTTAAAGAGGTCAGAAGAATTGCATTTAGTGGGACCCATTGGTACAAAGATCCTCAAGTTTGAATTAGATAAGAATGCATTTTCACATTTGAAGTATCTCCGATTGATTGATAATTTAGAATTTCAACATTTCATCCATGAAGGTAACAAGCCTTTACGAATAATGCTATCTAATTTGGAGGATTTAGAAATGGAGAACTTGGAGAATTTGGAGAGTATAATTAATGGGTATGATAGAGAATCTCCATTCTACAAGTTGAGAGTTGTAAGTGTAGAAGATTGTAATAAATTGGAAACTCTCTTTTTGAACTGCAATATGGAAGACATTTTGAATCTTGAGGAAATTTATGTTCATGATTGTAAGAAAATAGAGGTACTGATGTTTGTGATGGAAAATGAAGAGGCTGCCAACCACATTGAGTTTACTCATTTAAAGTCTTTAAGGCTATTTGGATTGCCAAGACTTCAATTTTTTTGCTCCAAATCAGAGAAACATGGACAATTAAGACGTGATGATTCAGAAAAGGCTGAAACAAGCACAATTAACAATGTCGATTCATTTTTTAGTGAACAGGTAAATTTCAATTGCATATTTCAATAACACTTTTTTTTTTAGTGTTCTTATCATTGTTTTTATCCCATAATCTTATAGGCATGCATGAGCTTTTGTGGAAGATGAAAATATAACCCTTAATTGTTGGATGTATAACTAATAACATTCGTGGGTTCTTATAGGCATATTTTACTTCTTTTTAATCAATATTAATTTTTCCTCGATCTTTTACTATACTAAAAAATCATTATTAATTATCGAATGGGTCAGTGACGCAATGATTTTATTGTTTGATTGTATACCAATTTAACACCAACGTCACATGTTCGAATCCTGAAATTGGTATTTATAATTCTCATCCGTCCAACTTGTATTTTAAAAAATAAAATCATTATAATTAATTTTTCTTTTCATTTTTAAAACGTTAGTGTTCTATTTTATTTTTTTATTATTATTTTTTAACATTGTGAGTATTGAAATTAGCTCACCTAAGCTTAAAATATTTACTTTGTCAAAAAAATTAGTAAAAAATATATTTAAATAAATGATTACCATATATTAAAATTCATCACCTCTTTTTCTTATCACTTGTTACTCCATGATAATTATTGTAGATTTTTTTTATAAATTTTTATTATTTTTATCATGCTATTTTATAATATTTTATATCTAATTTTTTAAAGTTAAGCTTATAAATATTATTAACATTTATATATTTTTTGTTTATTTTATTATTTACTTTCTAAAAACATTTTCAAAATTCAAGCTAACTTTTAAAAACAAACATAAAAATTTAAATATTTCCTTAAAAGATAAAAATTATGGTAAAAAAAATTTATAAGAGAAGCAAACATGTATATATTTTTGGTTATTAGGAGTAGAGTGATGGCACTGAACTGCTGTTCTTGTTGGCGAAGCAAACATATATTTGTAAAAAGAGAAAATAAAAAATAAAATAATTATTTTAAAAAAAAGACTTTTTTAAATTTGCTAATATCTTAGTGTGACCATTTTAGAATTTATTCTAGTCATTTTAATAGACGGTATGATGATTGTTCCACTGAATTATTGAATATCTATATTGTAGGTATCACTTCCTAATTTGGAGAGGTTAGAAATTGATGGTGCTGACAATTTGAAGATGATATGGCCCAATATATTCATTCCTCATTCATTTTCTAAACTCAAGGAAGTATTGATTAGTAGCTGCAATAGTGTTGAGAAAATCTTTCCTTCAAATATAATGAGCATGCTTACTTGCCTTAATATCTTAAGTATTAGGAATTGTAATTCATTGCAAGGGATATTTGAAGAGAAAGAGTCAACTGATACAGAAGTGCGGACTATCTTAATTCCAAAATTGAGAGTATTGAAATTACGTAATCTTTCAAATTTAGAGTATGTATGGAGTAATGATCCTTTAGAGTTTATCATCTTTGAAGATTTAAAAGAATTATGCATTCACAAATGTCCAAAACTTAAAAGAGTATATCCTGTCAAAGTTCTTAAGCAACAACATATCGTACAAATAGATGTTGGTGCATTGCAAGAGGGAATAGAGAAGGAAAAGTCAACCCATGGCCTTGAACCAATGCAGTTTCGAACTTCCCAGGTAATGACAGAAACATCATGCATTACTATATTGATAATACAAAATATTATATTAATAATAAACAATATTTATTCATGAGTATTAATATTATTGTGTATTGATATGTATTTATAATTATACATGCAAATATTTTTATATTTTACTATATTTGTAACTATTTTGTTAGAATAGGTTATTCATTACAAATTCTCTATTTAAAAATCATTCTTAATTATTGAAAGTATTACAGAAACATTTATAATTTTTTATAAATTGTTTCAAAACTATGTAAGCATTCCCCTTCCTATTATATATATTTATATATGAGTAAATTTCCTCTAGGTATCAATGTGTAGATGAACTCTTCATTTGTAAAAGAACTGGAGAACGAAAAATATGGAAGAAGTGTTTTCTCATTATTCAATCAATTTGATTTTATACAGAGGAGAAATAGCACTTGGTTTTAATTAAACAAGCTAACTAATTACACAGAGCTAACTAATTATACTTTAATTATGTTTTAGCTAAACTGTAATTCTAACTATCTAACTGTGTAACTAACATTCATATGTGCTATTTACATGTGCTTTCTAACTAACTCTCTATTTATTACACCCCTCTCAAGTTGGAAGGTATATGTTTGATATACCCAACTTGGACTTGAAGTGACAAAATAGAGGTGCAGCAAGAGGTTTTGTGAAGAGATCTGCTAGTTGTTGTGCGCTTTTAACAGGAATAAGCCTTACGAATCCATTTCGTAGCTTCTCACGAATGAAGTGGCAATCAAGTTCGATATGTTTTGTCCTCTTGTGAAAAACTGGATTTGTGGCAAGGTGTATAGCAGACTGATTGTCACAGAAGAGTAGTGAAGGTTGTTGAATATCAACTTGTAAGTCAGCTAGTAGATATGATAGCCACATTAATTCACAAGTGGTAACAACAATTGCTCGGTATTCTGCTTCGGCCGAAGACCGTGAGACCGTGCCTTGTTTCTTTGATCGCGAAGATACTAGAGAGTCACCTAGATAAACGCAATATCCTGTGGTGGATCGTCTAGTGTCGATGCAAGCTGCCCAATCAGAATCAGAATCAGAATAAGCTTTGAGCTGGAATGAGGTTGTTGGTCGAAATATGATCCCTTGACCTGGAGAGCCTTTAAGGTAACGAAGTAAGTGGTAAGCAGCATCAAGGTGAGATTTACAAGACCTTGATACGTATTGACTGAGTTTGTGAACCGTGTACATGATGTCTGGTCTAGAGATGGTAAGGTAGATGAGTCTACCAATGAGCCGCCGATAAGTCGATTGATCATCGAGGACCTTATCATTTTGGCGAGAGTTTGATAGTTTGTTGGTTGGATCCATTGGGAGAGCCTCAGCTTTAGCTCCCAAAAGGCCATAATCTTCCAGAATTTGCAAGGTGTATTGTTGTTGACACACTGAAATACCTTGAGAGGATCTAACAAGTTCAAGGCCTAGGAAGAATCGTAAATCTCCAAGGTCTTTGAGCATGAACTTGTTGTTAAGAACGATTTTGAGTTGGTTGATGAGTTGAATGTTGGCTCCAGCTACAATGATGTCGTCGACATAAACTAGCAAGGCTATAAACTGTTGTCCGGAGCCTTTTACGAAGAGGGAATGGTCGGATTGTGATTGAGTGAAGCCAAGGGATAGCATGGTTGATTTGAACTTTGCAAACCATTGCCTTGAGGCTTGCTTCAGTCCATATAGTGATTTGTTCAATCGACAAACAAGGTGCTTATTCTTGTCATTAGGGGTGGAGGGTGTGTATCCAAGAGGGAGATCCATGTACACCTCTTCATGTAATTCCCCTGGTAGAAAAGCGTTGTTAACGTCGAGTTGAGCAAGGAACCAACCTTTAGAGGTTGCAAGGGTGAGTAAAACACGCACGGTGACTAGTTTGGCAAATGGTGAGAAAGTCTCGATATAGTCCAAACCTTCCTGTTGGTTGTATCCTTTGGCCACTAATCGAGCTTTATATCTTTCCACAGAGCCATCAGAATGATGCTTTATTTTGTATATCCAACGACAGCCATTAGAGTGTTTGTTTGGAGGTAAGGGAAGAACCCTCCATGTGTTGTTGCGGTCCAAAGCTTCAAGCTCTTGAGACATGGCGAGTCGCCAATGCTCGTGATGGACAGCCTGGTGATAGAATTTGGGTTCGGTGTGGATGGAAACTTGTAGGACACTGTGTTTGAAGGAAGGAGATAGCATATCATATGATATGACAACATCAATAGGATATCTTGTGTGTAGAGTTGGTGTATCACATTGGTCTAGAAGACTGCAATGGTAATCTCTTAGGTAGGTTGGTTGTTTGAGAGCTCGGTTGGATTTCCGTGTGGGCAGGGCCTGAGCTGGGTTAGTGTTAGCATGGCTAACTGGGAGTTGTTCTGTGTTGACTGGTTGGGGATCACCATTTGTAGCAGGTCGGGAACTATGGGAAGGTTCAGCCACTGGCTCGGTGTTATGGTCAATTATAGTCATGTCTCCAGCTGCAGGTGGAGAGTCAGGGGTGATAGTACTGTGAGTGGGAATGTTTATTGCACAAGGAGAAGGAAGGACTAGATTCGGTAAAAACTGGTTTTAGGTGCTGTGATCGGGTAAGGTATGAAAGGGAAAGAGGGTCTCGTGGAATATAACATCACGAGACACATAAATGATGTTTTTCTCAACATCATAGAGACGATACCCTTTGATTCCAGTTGGGTACCCCAGAAAAACAGCAGGTAAAGCTCTTGGACTAAACTTTGTGCGACTGGCAGTCAAGGTAGATGCATAACAGAGACATCCAAAGACTCGAAGCATGCTATAATCCGCAGGCTTTCCATATAGGATGTTGAAGGGAGTTTGCATCTCAATGACTAGTGAGGGGGTGCGGTTGATGAGATATACCGCAGTCATAATGCATTCAGACCAGAAACGCAAAGGCACTTTGGACTGAAAGAAGAGAGCTCGTGCCACATTCAGGATATGTTGGTGTTTGCGTTCAACGACGACATTTTGCTGAGGTCGTGCTACACAGGAGAATTCATGAAGCACTCCTTTATCAGCAAAGAAATCGGTAAATTTCAGTTCAAGAGCATTGTCCGAACGAAACCTCCTAATTACCTTGTGAAATTGGGTTTCAACTAAGGTAAAGAACTGGGTATTATCTGCAAGACATCTGACTTAGTCTTCATCATAAAAACCCAGGTGTATCTGATAAAGTCATCTACAATAGTTAGGAAGTATCTATATCCAGCATGTGATACATTGGAAATGGGACCCCAGACATCAACATGGATAAGATCAAAAACACCATCAGTTTTATTATGACTAGCAGTAAATGAGAGTTTCTTTTGCTTTGCAAGAGGGCAAACACTACATGGTATATCATGAATATGAGTAGAGTCAAATGAAACATGAGTTTTTAAAGCAAGTAAACGGTTATGAGATAGGTGACCAAGCCTGGCATGCCATATAGATGCAGATGATTTGTGTTGAATATGTAGTATTTGAGTAGTAGGAGGATTACAATCCATCACGTATAATCCATCCACGAGCCTACCCTTGCCAATCATCCTCGAAGTGGACTTTGCCTGAAGTATACAATGGTCAGCTTGGAAGATTACAGTGATAGAACCATCTTTAGTTAAGGCACTGATGGACAGTAAGTTGTAATCAAACTGAGGTACATATAAGACTCGACGGAGAGTAATAGAGTTGGGCAAGGTGATCGATCCACATAATGAAACATGGATGCGTGTCTTATCAAGCAGAATAACATTGGTAGATATGGATTCAAAACTTGTGAACATGCTTTTGACAAAACATATGTGAGCGGATGCTCCAGAATCAAGAATCCAACTATGAGTTTTATCATATGGAGAGTCAGTACCTGCAAGATATGCATTCGCCGGCTCGTTCTCAGTTTTGACGGAAGCAAATTTGTTTTGAAGCATGTTGATGAAGTTGTGGCATTGAGTAAATGGATCCTCGGTTGAAGACTCTAGAGCAGCCTGGTTTATTGGTGTGTTGACAGAGGATTTTACACTGCCAGTTGCTGTAGAAGTAGGAGGAGTTCCATTTCGGCGTGGACGATAGCTCGGGGGGTAGCCGTGCAGTTTGTAGCATTTGTCGATGGTATGACCAACATTGTTGCAGTGAGTGCAAACAGGACGCTGGCCTCTTCCACGAGCGTTGTTCGTTGCTGATGAAGAGGGTGAAAAAGCAGCTAAGGTGATTGATGAAGGAGGGATGATGGAGTCGGATCGTTGCTCCTCTTCTTGAGCAATGAGAGCAAAGGCTTTGCTAACGGTTGGCATTGGATCCATAAGGAGAATTTGAGATCTAGCAGAACTGAAGGTCTCATTTAGTCCCATGAGAAAGCTTAGAAGGTATTCAAGTTGAATAAAATCTTCAAGCTCCTTGACGCCACCGCAAGAGCAAGAGCCGCAAGTGCAGGCTGGGCGATATGAAGAAAACTCATCCCATAAACTTTTCAACTTTGAGAAGTACACAGAAACGGAATTGGAATTTTGCTTAATCGTTGTCAATCCACGCTTGAGGTGAAAGACCCGAGGTCCATTCTTCTTTTGAAATCGTTCTTTGAGGTCGAGCCAGATAGCTCGAGCAGAATCAGAGAAGATGATGCTAGAAGAGATACCTCGAGTGACAGAGTTCAAAATCCAGGCAATAACCATGTGATTGTTCCTCGTCCATAGCGGCAATAGATCGTTATTGGCAGTAGGTTTCTTGATTTTGTCATGGATCGACTCCAGGTTACGTAATTGTCTTCGGAGAGAAGATCAGAGACCAGCACCAAGTGCAACGTATCACTGTGATGGAGATGATACGGACTGAGATGATCGGGAACCGCTGGAGTGCGATCTGGAACCGCTGTAGTTGCAAAAGAAGCCGATGGAAGCTCGGCAGCCATGGCCGGGAACAATGGAGGTCAGAGAGAAGGGGAGAGCGGTTATTTCACTAATACCATAAAAGAACTGGAGAACGAAAAATATGGAATAAGTGTTTTCTCATTATTCAATCAATTTGATTTTATACAGAGCAGAAATAGCACTTGGTTTTAATTAAACAAGCTAACTAACTACACAGAGCTAACTAATTATACTTTAATTATGTTTTAGCTAAACTGTAATTCTAACTATCTAACTGTGTAACTAACATTCATATGTGCTATTTACATGTGCTTTCTAACTAACTCTCTATTTATTAATTTGGCTTGGTTTATGTGGTAGTGAACCATAAAAAGTTATTTAATTTTTTAATATTTTCTTTGGTTTCCATAATATATCACAAATTAAATGTAAAGTTCTTCTACATATCCATGCATAGAAGAATTTTACTATATATATCTCCAAATCCTTGGAAGAAAATGAAGTTTAAAAGTTTAATTGTGCAGAGAAAATTAGATTATAACTCCCTAATTAAATAAAAAATGGAATTAATACGTAGAAGTGCAATGAATATATAGTTTGACTCAAAAGTTATACACGAGTGAGAATATGTATAAATAAATATGGAGTAAATTTTACAGCTTCTCCTCCTTATCTTCCCTCGATCCATGCATATAATTAATTTCCTTTATATTTTTTTTTAAATTGGAAGTCTAACTCTATAACAAATGCAGGATGGTTTGGAGTTGTTTCCCAATGTCAAATGGCTTACATTAAATGGTTCTTTGGACTACAAGTTGACTCAATTGCCAATAGAAGTTGTACGAATATTACACAATCTTGAAGGGTATACAGTAACAAGAACATTCATTGAAGAAATATTTCCAAATAATGTGGATGAATATCTGAATGCAACATCTGTGGCGTTAAAGAGTTTGTATCTATCCGAACTGCCCAAGCTTAGGCATATATGGAAGCCAAGTTCAGTACATAACAATATCTCATTATTTGAAGATTTGATAACTCTAAACATATCAGGTTGTAGTAAATTGAATACTTTACTACCTTCATCAATGTCATTTGGAAGCTTGGTAGATTTTGATGTAGAAGAATGTCATGGGCTGACCAATCTGATGAATCCTTCAGTGGCTAGAGTCTTGGTGCAACTCCAGCATTTGAGTTTAAAAAACTGCAAAAGGATGATTTCTGTAATTGCAACAGGAGGAGAACAAGAAGGAAATGATGAAATTGTATTCAATAGCTTGTGCACTTTAGTTCTCTCCCAATTATCCGAATTGACAAACTTCTGTTCTGAAAAATGCATCATCAGATTTCCATTATTGAGTGATGTAACTATTGAGGATTGTTCTGAAATGAAGGTTTTCTCTATGGGAATGGTTACTACACCTAAGTTGCCAACAAAAAATATTAGGTTCTTTACTACCTCTTCTAGGCCTCCAAGTTTAAAAGTTGATTCAGAAGAGTTCTTTGTTAAAGATATCAATACCATTTTCCGAAAACGTTGGGAGGACGATCATGATGCGACCAGCATTCAACGTTTGTTTGGTGAAGAGGTTAGTACAAATATATTTCAATTTGGCAATAACAAACTTCTCAATTAAATGTTGGTACTTGATGTGATTTCCTATGAATATGTTTATGCAGAATTCAGAGGAAACCCAATATGATTTGTATCCTTCAGATGATGAGGAACAATAATTATGTAACGACCCGAGAAATTGGACTGTTACTTGGAGAAAGGATTTTATTTCATGTTTCGTCTTCGCTTGAGGTTCGCTCTATCGAACGACAAGTTTCGCTTCGCTGAGCTTCGCTCCAGCGAAAGTCTTCGACGAAGTCAACCTTGACCTCGTTCAGCCGTTACGTTTCCAAATGGCTCTATTTCAGCCATTACGTTTCCGAAACGATTCCCTTCATTTTCAGCCGTTATGAAACTCTCTCCCTTCATTTTCAGCCGAGGAGTTGTTCTTCGAACTTTGTTCTTCCCTTTTCTCTCAACCAAAAGCCGAAGCGCTAGCCTTGCTGTTCTCCTCATTTCGATCGATTCTTCGAGCAGCGAGTTCATCGATTGTTAAGGTATTATTCTCGTTCTTGTTTTCTTCTTTGGATTCGTCTTATTCGAGGGGTCGATCTAACGTTTGAGGTTCTGTTTTCTAGGTTCTGAAAGGTGTTCTTCAGCTGTTCTTCACATCCTGTTCCAGCCCAGTTTCGCTTGCTGTTCGCCAGCTTCGTCGCGGCGAATTGATCTTAGGTAAGCATTCTTCATCTTGTTGATATCAGTTAGAGATTATGCTAAGTTCGTGTAAGGATGTTTCTGACCTTGTTAAGCTTATGCTTTGCGTTGTTGTTGTTGTCGGCGAACCCAGGGTTCTCAACCGATTGTTGTTTGCTTGCCGAGGTCCTTTCAGCGAGTCTCTCGCCTGGAGCTTGGTGTGTTCCGTATCAGAGTTATTCGCTCGTGTCGGTTCGCTAGACAGCGAGCAGAGGGCTTGTCGTCGGTTTTCGCTACACGGGTTCAGAGTGCAGTGTTGCTGCGGTAAGTCTCGCTTCGTCGTCTGTTTACAGAAGTTAAGTTGTTTTGTTGCCTAATGAAGGTGGTGTTGTTGCTGGGCTAGATTCAGAATTCCAGTAGTCAGTTCGCCGGTTTCGTTTCGCTTGGGGTTCGCTACAGCGAAAGCAGTGCAGTAGCGAGTTTCGGGTTCGGTTGGATTCAGCTGCGTAGTATTGTCTGAGAGTCGGCCAAGGTAAGGATTTTCCTATCGTAGGGTTTGTGGACAGCTCGTTAGCTTCTAGAATAGCTTCTAGTATGTCTGTTACTATGCATGCGAAAAATCTGTTTGATGTATGATATATGAGTTAGAGTAGAAGTATGTTTATGTTGTTCCTAGAAGTGAACGTGATGTATGTGTAGTAGAATGTTTCCGAGAAGAGAACATTATGCATGTAGAATAGGATATTCCCCAGAAGTGAATATTCCTTGTTGTTCCCCAGAAGTGAACTTATGCATGTAGAATAGGATATTCCCCAGAAGTGAATAATCCTTATTGTTCCCCAG
>JBBMEF010000021.1:8124360-8135003 GCA_037832685.1 Sicyos baderoa | reverse complement strand
CTAGATTTGTAATTAGTTCTCTAATATGATATTTTTGCAATTAGTTTTCTATAGTGGTCTATAAATGCAAAAAGCTCAATTTTAAATAAGATACTTTTAACCAAGTTTCATTGACTTTTTAATTGTTAGGATAGGAAGAATCAAATAAAGAAATGAAAAATATTTAATATTTCTATAAATAAAAAATATTTAATTTTTATTATGACATGTCAAGAGATAATATATATTTATTATTATTTTTAATTCAAATTTATTTAAATAAATATTTGATAGAGTAATGTAAAATTACTTTTATATATACATATATATAATAGTAATATTATAACCACACATATATTAGCCATCATGAGCTGAGCGCGGCATCTTGTACGACTTAATAACCATGAGATTACACGTTCGATTCCTCATTCCCCTAATGTATTAAATAAAAAAAAACCCACTCATATATTAAATCCCACAAAGTTAAATAAGAAACTAAGTAAAATGGAAAATGTAGAAAAAAAAATAATAAAAAAAGAAAGAAAAAAAGAAAAGAGAATACCTTAGACCAAACAAGGCGTTGAGCCTAACATCTCAGATTCTCATCTCATCTCATCTCATCTCATCTCGTCCCAAAACAAACACACCTTAGTGGTTAAAAATGAATTTTTTTTTTCATAGATTTTTTACATCTTTGCATGATGTCCCCACAGTTAATTTCAGTTGCAGTTTGACATTTTCACTCCCAAATAGAAGGGTTAGAGGCTGTTTTGGCTGTTGTTTTGTTCAACACTTGGATTCCTCTCTTTGTAATTTTATATTTAATAAAGGAAATGGGAAATATTAACACATTGCTTTTGATTGATTCTAAACTTACTTACACAATACAATACTTCATTTTTTCCATTTCACTGCCTCCAAACAGCCCCCTTATGAAACTGCCAAGGCTCCTTCCTTTAGCTGAATGCCTCCAAATTCACTTTCAAGCCCCAAAACAAGCTGCCTGTGCCTTTTCATATCATTTAGGTATCTCGTCTTGTTGTATTCTTGTGCGTCTAACAGCTCTTCCGAGTACGTTCGTTGAAGTGTCGACCTTGTATTCTCACACTCCGCTACGTATTTGTCGCCTCTTAGCAGGATGACAACCTGCAATAAACAAGAGTGTTCTATTCTGTTATATGTTCGATGGAGAGAAGACGAAGTGCTGTAGTTTCCTACTTACCTGACTCATTCGAGGTCGGAGTATAGGAGAATGCTCAATGCACAAAGATGCAGTCAAAATCACGCGTTCCATCTCTTCGAGGTCGTAGCTATTAAGAAGAGTAGGATCAATGAGCTCCTTGTGATTGTGGCTATCTAGTAGAGGCTTTGCCTAAGATAAATAATATATTTTTTAAATATGGTATATGATGAACTAGGCAGGCACTAGTGCAAATAGTTTGTTCAAATTTTATTGTTACCCATAGTACGAGGCTTTGACACAATTCATCTAAAGCTCGACGACCGGTTATGAGCTCTAACAGTAGAACTCCAAACGAATAAACGTCTGTCTTCTCATCAACTATCCCGTGCATGAAATATTCGGGAGCGAAGTATCTGCATTAAAGAGATGAGACATGTAACCAATAAAAAATAAAAAATAAAAAACAGAAATGTCACGGATAATCTAGGCGTGGTACTGACCCGAACGTGCCCTCGAATTTCGACACACTGTAGTGAGTCCACTGTTTGGGTAGCCACTTTGCAAGGCCAAAATCACAAATCTGCATTGATTCAAGTTTATGAAATGATTTAATTCATGAAATAAGATAGAAGCATAAAGTAAACTTGACTAGTATTCTCTGTTCTTTTCAACTTTCATAGAACCATAAAAACAAAATTTTCCTTGACATTTTTTCATAAACAAAGATATAACTCCTCAAGTAGTAGTAGTAGCAGCAATAATGAAAGATGTGTTTATAATAACATGAGTGAGGAATTAAAGGCTTCAATATCGAACTAGATATTTATAACATAAAAGTTACCTGAGGTTCAAAATCTTCTGTAAGCAGAACGTTATCGGCCTTGATATCTCGATGTATGATACGCCTTTGACAATGATCATGAAGATACAACAAACCGTCAGCTATACCAAGAGAGATCTTGTATCGTTTACTCCAATCGAGTTTCTTTGCTTTTGGACCTAGAAAATGTGAAGGATGGGGTCAATAAGAATTCTACAAAACAAATATCAGTTCAACAAGGTTAAAGGAATCACCATGGATAAAAGATCCTAAACTTCCATTTGTAGATAATTTGAAAACAAGGTGCATGCCGCCATCGATGCCACAACCGATCAATTTGGCAGTGTTGGGATGATCGATGTGAGCAATGATGCCAAGCTCGGATAAGAAACAAGCAGTTCTCTCATCTGATGCTCCTTTAGTCAGCCTCTTCACTGCAATCAGCTGCCCATCTTGTAAACGCCCCTTGTAAACCTCGGCATAACCACCTTTTCCAATCAAATTTTCTACAAAAACGACCACGAAAAGAACGGTAAATATTGTTTTCAATACCAAATTTAGAGTAAAAAGCTAATGAAACACAAACTGAACCAACCACGGCTAAATTTGTTGGTTGCAGCTTGGAGTTCGGAGGAAGTATAGTTTCCCAATGAGGACTTGAACTTGTACACGTCACTTAGCCCCGGACTCTCACTCCCGCTCTTGTCACCTCTTCTCGATATCTTCAGCACCCCAAGGGGAGGAAAAGAGGCTAGGCGTCTGAATGATCTTTTCCTCCATACCTTGAAGAACGATTTCCAGTGAGAAAGAGCCCTTGTTTGTGAACCTTGACACTCTAATTCCGGGTTACTATCATTCGAAGAATCGGGATCGGATTCTGAATTATGTAAGCTTTCTTCCAACACTCCTCTAGGGGATGTTGTATCACGTTGCTCAGTTTCCAGGTCAAGACACCTCAAGTCTACACAGGAAAGCCACAATTTAGCAGCCTAAATGATGTCTCTACAGAAGTTCACAAAGCCGAAAAACAAACAGATATTCACCTCGAGCCGAGGCAGATAGAAACATATTGCTCCGCATTTTAGTCTTCCCATACGTAGCCTTGTAAACTGGAGGTTTTTTTGTTACTTCACCCAAACCTCTATCAATGCCACTATAAACAAACAGTGGATTCAGAATAATCAAAATCCAAACAGAATTTGTAAATGTTGCACATAAGTTTTCAAAGTCCCAATGGAATTGAATTACAAAGAAGAGTGATTCTTTTACTTATTTCACCCAATCAGGCCCCACCCGAGCTTCGACTACCTCGACATGAAGGACTTTTGTTGAAGGCTCGAACCCACAACCTTTAAGAATTCCCCTCTAAACATCCCAAAAAGAGTGATAACGATTATGATTATGACCACACAAAAAAAGTCACGACACAATTTTGTATTGCTTTTGTATTCTTAAATTTGAGGGCCATCCCTTAAAGTTGCAACTTGTTTTTAATTCGGTTAATCATTCTTTACTTTTTTTTTTTTTTTCTTCTATGATATCCATGCACGCCCGCAATTATTCTTACGGAACATATCGCATGACTTTACAATATTTAGATATCAAGAAATGCATAGAAAATTAATAACTAAGAATTAATTTCATACGAATAGTTACACGCAAGTTGTGACAGTCACGAATATAAAAAAAAAAAGATAAATGGTCACCATGAATTACAAGCATACTTTTTAATTTCTAAATGTCCTTTAATTTTGAGCACTATGATTACATGGTGGTTAATCATTCTTACTTTTCACAGACATAAAAGTACTAAAGAATATACCTCAACATTCTCATTCTCAAATCTCAAATGATGAAACATGTCAAAAACAAAACCAGATCATTCCATAGTTCTCAACTCACATCCTCAAACATTACACAAAAAGCCAACACTCTTGTCCCCCACCCCATTTTCCAAAAAGGAGAGAAAAGTGAAAGAAACACAAGCATTCACAAAGAGGGCAAAAAAAAAAAAAAAATCCCAAGAAACCCAAAAGAGCCAAACAAAAAAATGACAAAAAGAAACCAAATATACACAAAATCTCCATTCCAACAGCACATCAAGAGGGTAAGCAAAAAATCCCACAAAAGAAATGATAAAACAGCAAGAACCCAGAAACAAAAATCCAAAAAAACAAAACCCCAAATCAAAAACAGAGCATAACAAGAACATAATGAAAAAGAAAGAAAAAAGGGCAAATACCATGGAGGCAAATTAGCTTTGACAATGGCATCATTATTCATGGCGAAAACTGCAACAAAAACAGGGAGGGGGTTAAAAATGAAGACAGAGCAGAAGAGGCTCCATTAGAGAAGGGGGAAGTTGTTGATGGTGATGAAAATGGCAGATAAAATGTTTGGATTGGGAGCTAAGAAACAGGAAATGGGTTTTCATGGTGGGGTTTTTTAGAGATGCCTAAAAATGGAGGAACAAGATTTTCATCATTGTCTGTAAAATAATAATTAAATATTATTATTATTATTTATGTTACGGGAGTTTCGGCTATGGAGGTTTTGGGAAGAGGTAGAGATGGTGAAATGGCCTTTAAAAGCGATTTCTTCTCTCAAACCTTCAAAAAAAGCAACAGAGGAGAGAGAAAATAAATGACAGAGGAGAGAGAGAAGAGAATAACAAATATCAATTCAGGCTTTTAATTCACTTTTTCTTTTTTCTTTTTTTTTTCAATTTTTGGGTTTGACCATGAACCAAAGTTGCATGGAGGTTCTTTTTCCTTTTTCTGGTTTTTTCTAATTAAAAAAAATTATATGAAGATTTGAATAAGTAACCTTGATTATCATAATTATGTAACTTGTTAATTAAGACATATTAGATTATAAGAAGAAAAAAATTAGTGATGTTTTTTTAGTTTACTTTGTACCTATAATCGAATGGGTCGGTGATATATTAATTATCTTATTTGGTGTTATTCTATTTTCATTCCATGATCATGAATTCGAGTTTATAAATCGATATTTGACTCTCATATTATTTGAGAACAATAATGTCTTTAATGTAGAGTTTGTAAAATTTGTTGGTACGTTCGCGTGCTAACAAAAGTTTACAATGTTACAAACTATTTTTTATAAATTTTCTTATTAGTTAACTATTTTATCATACGCAATTGTGAATATATCATGTTTTGGTTATAGGGGTACTTTTGACCACTAACTCTAACTTATTATTCCTAAATTTTAAATTAATATCCAAAATTTATTAACCATAAAATAAGTTTTTTATTTTTATTTTTAATCTTCTTCCAATACAATATTTAGAATAATAGAATTCAAACCTTAACTTTTATTTTTTTTTTAATTAAATTGTCATACTTCTTGTTCATAGCCATAATTTTGGTTTTAAATATTGTCTTAGGCCAACTCTTCAATTTCCAAATGTGCCCAAAGTAACTGATGTTGACATGCCAAAAAGATAAATTTGCAATTGATTGCAAAGTATTAATAAATTGTTATCGGAGGTGCACCCAAATTGTTCTATTTTCTTTGCTACTTGGATTCTAAAGTTATGATGAATGAAGTGACTAATAAATTTCTTAAGATATTGATAATGAAAGAAAAAAAGATCTCATATTTATACTTAGAATTAACTTATTCATTAAGAGAAAAATACAACATTATAATTGCAGAGTTGGAGTTCCAACCATAAAAGTAAAAAAGTTGCCAATCAAATTGATGAAAGGAAAAAAAAAAAAAGTCTTAACTTAATATAACATTGAGAAGTTATCTAAAAATAAATAAATAACATTGAGAAGTTAACATTTAAACAACTATAATATATAATATTTGACCATGTTCATAAAATAAGGAAGTGTCTTACCAATAAACTCATCAATAATAAGCTAAATCATTTTGTTCATACATAGAAATTTAGACAAAAGATACACACGACTAACTTATATATGCTTCATCGATGAAGCAAAAAAAAAAAAAAAAAAAAAAAAAAAAAAAAAAAAAAAAAAAAAGTTAGATAAGAGAAAATATAATAAATTTTAGATTTTTTTTTTAAATTATTAGATGAATATTGATACCGATTGAGCTATTATTCTGTTGGCATAAATTTTAGAAATTTGTGACGGTAAACTTAGGGATAGATTTAAAGACGAAAAAATTCATTCATAAATTCAATCAATGATATTAATGATACTAATTTTTCTCATATCGAGAGTTTTAAAAAGTCCACCGCCCACCATTGTTATATATATGCACATTCACATTTCCACTTTTGACAACAGCAAGAATTAAAGAATTTATAAATTATAAATTCATTTTCTTAAAATTCTTCTATATTAATTTCTCAATTTCTAATTGCATTTATAAATTAATTTTGATGAGTTCAAATTTTTGGTGTATCGAGATTTTAGTGAGGGTTTGAATGTGTTCTGTCTTAGAAACTCTAGTGAAATATTATTGTCGTTTTCGTCCGTGAATGTAGGATTCGTTCGTCTTTGAAAATTCTAGTGAAATATTTTTGTCGTTTTCGTCCGTGGATGTAGGAATTGTCCAAACCTAAGATCTTTGTGTTATTGTGTTTTCTTTTTTTGATCGAGTAACTTTTCAACAAATGGCATACATAGTATGAATTATAGTGCATATATAGTATTCAACCAAGGCTAGAAAACGTCCGTTTAATATACAAAAACGCCCAAAATAATATTATTGATGAAATATTTTTAAAAAATATAATAATTGTAATAGACAACTAAAAAGTTCTCCCTATACCAACCTGATCTCTAAATTATAAAGTAATCAATCACACTCATTTTTTACTTACCTTTGTTTTACGAAAAAATCAAATTACTTGCACATTTTATCTCTATTTATCTCTATTTAGTGAATTAATACCCTAAAATTACAAAAAAAAAAAAAAAAAAAAAAGGTTTATGTCATTAGTTTGATTGATTTTTAATATCATTGATATTATCACCTATCAGAACACCAAAAATAATGACTTTAATTATTAGATATGTGTTGTTGTAGTACACTGAAATATAATCTGATTAAAGTGTAGGTTCCATGGTTGGTAAATTTTATAAAGTTGAAGGGCTTAAATGCAAAGAAGTTGACATCACTATTCTCAACTTGAGAAAAACAAATGTGTGGGTGCATAATGTTGTTAATTTTGTCTCCAAAGCTGAGACCATACCATATGATAGGATGAAATAACAATATTAAAAGATTTTGAATTTTTTTTTATATAAATTTGGTTCATCATGATCATCCATTTAGAAATATTTTTTTTATTACTAGATGTTAGATATAGTTAAAAATAGTTTAGTTGTGCTTGAATATGTCTTATCTTTTTTTTTTGTTCAAATTTAAGATTGAATTTAATGAAAATAATTTATTTTTTGATGGATGATTAAAATTAAACTCCATTTGATGCATGTGATTTGGGGAATTAATTGGCCACTTAAAACGAAAACGTTTTTTTTAATTATAAATTTAGGCTACGGAGTCAACAAATCTTACATAGATGATATACTACTGCTCGTGACTATAGATTTGAATTGGATTAACACCAAACAAAATAACCAATTATATCATATCAACCAATTCAATATTTAAAACGAAAACTCATAATTTTAAAAGAAAATGCTCTTGAAATTATTGAAAATATCATTATAAAATAATTGACAGTCACATAATGTTTACATAAAAATTTGTACTGTATAACAATTTTAACATCATCTATTAAAATTAGAGCACATTTTTATTAAAAATTGGTTTATAGCAAAATTCGGAGTGATTGAACTCAATCGAACTCAATCAATAACTAGTGATTGAACTCAATCAGTTTGTTAAGTGATTGAGTTCACCAATTACTACTCAATCAATAACTAGTGATTGAACTCGATCACTACTCAATCAATTTGAATTTTGCTATAAATTAATTTTTGGTAAAAATGTGTTATAGATGCAATTTTTTACTCCATTTTTATTATACATAAAAAAAAACCATGTTAAATTCTATCAAATATTTTTGCAAATGTTTATGAAAAAATGACAATGCTATTTTTGTAATGAATCCAGTTATTATTATTATCATTTTTTTCAAGGGATGAGTACCTCTGGTTGGGGGACAAAAGTGTTATAGAATATAATTTTTCAAATTAAGAATTAGAAGAATAGTTCAACGACATCAATATCTACTTCATAGATCATAGTTTTTAAGCCTTTTCTCTTCCATTGTTATAAAAAAGAAATTCAAAAAGACAATACCTTTTGCTAGTGTTAAACTTGTCGATTGTTTAAGAGGCATTTATAACCTCTTAGAGTGTTATTGGACTAAGATTCAAACAAAAATGCAAATAACCAACAAAAGTTGTAGTTTAACGACATCAAAATATATTTAATGACCAAAAAAATATGGAGTTCGAGTCTTACAATTGTTATAATCTAAAAAAAAAAAAAGTAAATAGAAAATAAATAAACTCAAAACAATTACAATAAGAAGCTATAGAAGTTGTCCCCAATGAATAACCAAGTGGTTGAGACTAAAAACTGCCAGACATATTTTCTTAAAAGATTTCTAGTTTGAGGTTGTTTGAGAGCGCTTAAATTGAAATATCCTTCCAAATATCGCGATACCACATATGAATGGATTAATAATGCCTCAATATATAGAAAGAAGCTCTAATTTCTAGATTTTCAAAAAAAGAAAAGAAAAAAACGGTAAAAGTCTTCAAACACCCTGATCGAGAGTATTTTACATTAAAAAAAAAAAAAACAATAATCTTCGACGATTATATATTATTTTCTCTAATGAAAAATGTTAATAATACAAAAAAAAAAAGAAAAAAACCCAAAAAAAAAAAAAAAAGAAAGAAGAAGAAGCTTATATGAATTTGTTAAACTACATAAATTCATATGAATTGTCACCTCCCGCGAAAGGAGGAATATGGATAAAGATTTGTGAAAAAAATATATATATATATATATATATATATATATATATATAAAAATATATATTTTTAAATTGTGAAAATAAAGCCCTTAAATTTTTGCAATATATTTAGAAGGTAATCCACGAAATGTAAAATCGAAATGAATGGGAATGGACCAGCTTTGCCGGTTGCTGGCGTTACATATGTATTGACCCTAAAAAGGCAGGCCGTTTTGGATAACTCCAATATTAACTTCGGTTTCCATCATCATTTATTTATTTATTTATTACTATTATTATTATTTTGATATTCAAGAAAGATGAATAATGGTTGAAGAAGAAGAAAGCTAAAGATTATTTTTTGAAAAACTTTGTTCTTCTTTACCTTATTCAAATTTAACTCAAACAATTGCAATACTAATCAAATTTTCCTAATTTAACATCAGCGTCACGAGTTTGATCTCTGAAATCTGTATTTGTTTGTAATTCCACTCCTCCAACTTGAACTAAAAAAAAAAAACCCATGTTATATAAAGGTGGTTTACTAAATAAAATGTTCAAAACATACTATTGTGTAATTAAATTAAGTTTATTATGTTTTATTTTATGTTCGTGACTGTTCGGGTCAGCTTGCATGCACAAGCGCACCTCGACTAATGTCATGGGGCATACCGCTTGACCTTACAACATTTGAATGCCAAGAAAACTCGTAAGTATTAATTTGAAATTAATTCCTAAATAGGTGGCTACCATAAGATTGAAATCCATCATCTTATTCACCCCAAAGTCTTCTCTGGCCAATTGAGCTATTTCATGATGGTTAGTTTATTATGTTAGAATTACAATTATTAAAGTCGATATGTCCAAGTGGTTAAGGAGATAGACTTGAAATCTATTGTGCTATGTCCGCGTCGAATTTTATTAATTTTTCGACAATCAAATGCTATAGGATGAATCGTATATTTAGTTATTTCTCACCTCACAGGTGTTTGTGTCCATTAATTTGCAGGGTTGCAATGGGGTTGATGCAATGAGCTTAAAAATCAATGGAGCATTTAATTTAGGTGAAAGTCAAATAAAATTTCCTCTTTTCTTCATTTTCATTTAATGTGACATAAAAAAGCTTAGCTAAGATTCACCAAATTAGTTTACAATACTTAAGCATCTTTTCAACAAGAATATCATCATGTCTCTGGCTTTTTCTGTGTATTAATTATCTAACCTTCATAGGAATATTTTTATTATTTTTTTTATCTTTACTTATTTTGTTTACTTCTTAAAAAGATACAACTCACAATAGTAGAGTTTAAATCTGGTTGGACAATAGTTTGTTAAGAGTTATTTGTTTGGTTAAATTATAAATTCAGTAGTCAAATACTTTCGAATTTAAATGTAACACTAGTAGAATTTGGGTCATTTATGACTGACTGTAAATTTAAAAAAAAAAAACGGAGGCATTTATGACAGGCATCACGAACGATGACCGGCAAATTTCCGACGGTCATTAATGTACATTGATGATCGGCTCATCTATGACCGACAGCCGATCATAAATGAGAATTTATCATCTATGACCGGCTGTCGGTCATAGATGACAATCCTCATTTATGACCGACAGCCGGTCATAGATGAGGGACAGTCATAAACTGTCATCTATGACCGGCAGCCGGTCATAGATGTCCAATTAAAATTAAATCTTTCGTTTTTTCCCTCCCTCATTCACG
>JBBMEF010000021.1:8100973-8124260 GCA_037832685.1 Sicyos baderoa | reverse complement strand
TCTTTCACAAGCATTGTTTTGCCAACACCGCCCATTCCATGAACCACAATTCTATTGACATGATTCTCTTCGAGTGCATCCATGATTTGATTCATAGTCAACACTCTTGATTCAAATTCTAGAAAACCAAGCGGTGAACTCGGATTGATCAAAGGGCTAGGTGAGGATACTTGATCAAAATTTCCTTTCTTTCTCAACTGAATAACCTCATCTACCATTTCGCTTGCTTGTTTACTTAACTTGTGTCGTTGGATCAAATTGGAGCACAATCCACCTTGTCGGCCTTCATTCACTATTAGTTGCTCATATTTTCCAGTAATGACATCAACCTCACCCAACCATTCTTCAACCTCTAATTTGATATCTTCTGCATTTCTTCTTGCATTAAAGACTCTGTCTTGCACAGATCCTCTTTTAACCTTGAGCAATTCAGTTTCTATCTCCAGTTTTTGGAAGTTTTTATTAAGGAAACATACATAACTCACTTCAGGCGCAACGAGCCCAGCAATGGGTTCAACAATTTTTCTTATAATTGGAGCAACACAGTCCATTGTCGTGTTGTGTAGTACTTGATCACTTCAAAACAAGAACCCTACCAAATATTTAAAACTCAAAGAGCTGAGATCAAGAATGAATTGACCTGGATACAAAATCTGGCAAACAAACACTAATCCAACCGGTTGCACAGCACAAGTCAACACAGGAACATCTACCAGCAACAACTACAAACCCAACAAAAAAAAGAAAAAAAGAACAAGCTTAACTTAAGAAAATGTGGAAAATTAATATGAAAAATCAAAAATCAAAACGATGCAAGGAAGCTCAGTGAGTTTTGTGTTGGTTTTACTTTCAATAAAGTTGAAGGTTATTATAACCGCTGAACAACCAAAAGATTGATTCAATTATTTTGAAAACATGTTTAAAATTATTGTAAGATTTGAAAATGCTTAGAAGACAGGTGGATAACCAAACAAAGAAATTCATAGGTGAAGAACTGCTTATAGCCTACTTTAAAAAGAAGTCAAATGGTTCTAAACATGTAGAATGATCATAATTAGAATTGAAAACATAAATCCCTACAACAAATTTACCTGAACTGAAATTTTGGTAGACACTGAAACTGTGCAAATCACTAAAACCAGAGGAAGAAAGAACAAGCAATTAGCTGCAACGAAAAGAAGATAAAGACCAAAATAATTAATTGAGCTGAAAGATAAAAATGGAGAAGAAGAAGGATTTAAAGATTGGTAAAGTATATATTGAGAGATGAAAATTTGGACCTGATTGTAATAGATAACACCAAACTCTTGTGGAATGCCAATTCAGAAGGCAGAAATGAAGAGTAATGTTTGCACAAATAACTTTGAATTGCCAATGAGTACCCTTTTGGCCAATGTAATCATATATTAGGAAGAAAGGATAATTATTTTATAACTCTTTTTAAATAATGCTTATGGGTCCATCAAGCCAAAGGTCAACTTAGTGTAGGCTATTTTAGAGATTTGACTTGGATAATTTATAGATAAACACCAAAGAAAATAAACAAACAGACAAATGGAGAGGTGTGGATAATTGTTCATTTTTGGTTTCTAGGTTTTAAAATATTGAATCTTTGTCCCTAAAGATTAGAAAATAATCAATTTTTGGCCTTGTAATTACGCTTCTCATTGTCAACTAAACGAAAAATAATGATGGGATGGTGGAGTGGGTGGGGAGAAGGGACATTTTTTTTTCTAATGTTATTTTAAATTTAAATCCTAGCATATAATCACTTACTTTAATAATAAAATGACCCACAATTTTTTCTAGAAGTCAAGCTAGTTAGGATCTATGATCTATCTCTTATATTTCTCTAACTTAATTGGTTGAATTTACATTCTACTATTTGGGATGTTAGTTTTAATTAATTCTTCAATATAAATGTATGTGATTAACTAACATGAATGAATGAGAAAATACAACAGATTTTTCTCTATACCTAGCTTAAATTACTACACCTCAAATTATGTAGAAGTTAGAGAGTCCATCCTAATTAAATGCCTACTTGACATTTATAGGAAATTTCACATATATTTTACTGTTGCTTGAGTAATTATAGGAAGACAATAATCTGTTGGGACAAACAAAGTTGTTAATTAGATAAGGAAAATATAATGTGTATAGGTGTAGGACTTTTTGGGTGAAACCAAAACCAAACCCATGAGGGTATATGGTTAAAATAGACATATCAGGTAGGTTGTCATCCTTATCATATTAGCACGCATCTAAGCATTGTCTTTCTTCACTAGAAACTGCACAAGATAATGCATCCATGTTTTATCTTTTGAAACAAGAAACTAAACTATTTTAACCATCAGAATTTGAAAAATGACAAATCCTCTTAATTCAAAGTGATACATAGAGAATAAAAACAGAAATGAATAAACAAACACAGCACAAATATATTACAGAAAATGAAGCCAACAAAATAGCAATAAAAAGTAGAAGAAGGCAGGCAAGGATATCTTGAATTGAGTAACCAGCAAAGAGCTTTCAGGAGGTTGCAAACTTAAGTTTTGCATTTTCTTTTGTAGAACCTCAGAGGAAAATATATTAATTTTGTTAGGAGGTCTTGGATTTCCATATTACCTTGTAAACTTCTTTGTCTAACAGAGATGAGGAGCCCAAATAAGCAGCTGCAAGACAAATCGAGATCAGGATGAAACCAGGTAAGAAAACCATCAAAATCTGCACCTTTGTCTTCTTCTTTATTTTCAGAAACTGCAAAATCAAAGCTTCGCTCCACTATACTAGAGTAACCACATCCGTTCCTCTGCCAGGCACCGAGAGATATCGAAAGAATGGAGACACGAGAGATGTATGCAAATTAATATCACAGGTGAATTTTGAACCTGAGACCTTGAGGAGAGCACGCCTTCAGAGTCCAAGGCTTTCGACCACTGCGCCACCCTCCCAACATTGTCGGATTATGACATTGATATTTTCCACGTCAACCATTCCATAGAAATCTTTAGTGGGGAATATTTCACGGCGATCATATTTTAATACAAATTCTTCATTAATCAAATAAGGTGTGCTTACGCTTCCAAAAGAAAACACCCTCATTTGAGGACACTCGCGAATCTTTACATCAGTCAAACATGGGAATTCAATAATGCATCTCCCAGAATGAAAGCTTGTCAATTCAAGAATATTTGAAAGTCGCAACCTCCAAAGTTTGTTGAATATAATTTTATCATTATCATCTTCATCTCCTCCAACATCAATTACAGTCTTCATCTTTTTGCATCCTCGTATCTCCAAAGTTTCAAGTTGCACTAACGTTCTAGCCACCGAAGGATTTAGCAAATGGATCAGTCTATGACAGTCGCTCACCTCAAGGGTGGTCAAGTTTCTAAAAGACGCTGACGATGGCACTAAAGTATTCAATATACCACATTTTGATATGCTTAGATCACTCAATTGTTGGAGGAGTACCAATGTATTACTATGTGAATCTTCCTTCCATAAATTCTTAACCTTGGGCAGTTTATCAAGATACAATGATCTCAATGAATGCACATTGGTGTTCTTTCACATTAACCAATCTATCCTTGGGAAATATTTCTTCAATCAATGCATTTCCCACTTCAAAGTTCTCAATACAGGCCAACATTTGGACCATTGCTATTGGCAATTCATCTAATTTGTAATCAAGATCACAACCAAGCAGCCTCCAAGATTCAAGCTTCACAAACAAGTTGGAATCTTTCTGCGCTTCTATAGTATCAACCTATAATTAACAACTTTGTTAGTTAAGGTTCAAAATGTATATATATATTATGTTAATTAAACAAGCTAACTATATATCTATCCCAAAGCCTTCTTGTCTAAGGTTTTTAACTATTCATAAGTACTTTGGAAGAACAAACTCTAAATCTACAAGCATAATGAAGAACATAAATCATTTTATCTACCAAAATTGTAACACCCATGCCCAGGATATGGAATCCGGATTTGCCCATATGGGCGGCCCCGATGGGCACCGACATTCCCCTGCGACCTGACCACGTTAGCACCTAGCCTTCATTGCTACTTAAGAATGAAGACTGTCCCCACAAACCAACATGGGTCATTTCTGCATTCTTTGTTCTCACTCGCATGCATCCTAGGAATAAATTCCTAGGAGGTCACCCAACCTAAAACTATTTCAAGCGAAGCACGCTTAACGATGAAGTTCTTTAGATAGAGCCACCAAAAGAAAGATGCACCATGTTAGTATAGGTAGTGCAAATCATATCTATTAAACCCTCTCATATTCAGATGTGGCAGACGTTACAAATATATTCAATGATGGTGGTGCTCAAGAATTGATTACCTCGGAAGTATTGGAATGATGCAGTTTTGATGTACCCGTTGACCTTTCCTTCGCAAGAATCTCTTCCATTCCACTTAATTATGTTTCCCATATTTTGAGTTTTGGTAAAACTTTAATAATACATTCCTAAGCTTTGGGCATTGCTTAATGGATAGAGTTTCCATGTTTTCAAAAACTTGAAGTTCATAAGGATCTTCACTCCATACATACCGTAGGCTTGGCAGTCTAGATAATTTCAACTCTTTCAATTGGGGGAGCAAAGCAACACTTCCTTTTGTGACATTTGACTCTTTCGCTTCAAATATTCCTTCAAGTAAATTGCAATCACTAATCCATATACTTTCAAGACAGGAAAGTATACTCATTATTTTCCAAGAAAACACTTTTTCAAGACTGTTACATGAATCACTGCGTACTTCTTTAAGTTTGGAAAAGGAGTCGGGAAAGAGTACATTGCTATATATCATCTTAAAATTCCCTGCCTCTGTAATTGAAATTGTCTCCAATTTTGGAAGTGATAACTGCAATTCACAACCCAACCACCGATCAATATAATGTTACAAGACATTTAAAGTACTAAGTTAACATCAAAATTAAATTAAAATAACAATATTCAGGAAGCAACAATAATAAAGAATAAAACAAAGTTAGATTTACCAAGTGAATTCACCACTTCAGTGTAAAATTAATCTTAGTTACTAAGCCATCATTTGATAACCATTTGATTTTTTGTTTTTGATTTTTGAAATTTACTTATTTTTACTAAGTTTACTACAATGTATTCATTTTTTCTTGAGAAAGTATGTGAATGCTAACTAAATTTTAAAAACAAAAATAAGTTTTTGGAAGCTACATTTTTTTGTCCCAAATTTTGGTTTGATTTCTTAAAATATAAGTAATATATGTAGATATATAACCAAGTAAGAAAAAACCTATGGAAAAGTAATTTTTTAAATCCCGTAAGCAACTTAGCACTAAGATCTTCAATTGAGTAAACTCAAATTGATTGATTCCCTCGTCAGTTGCCATCACAAAAGTCACTTTCATCATCTCACTATTATTTCTCATGATTTAACGAGTCATCCACAATGATGATTTTGCTTGGATGCTTACTTTTTACCTCCTGTGGATAGAAATATTAAGCCCGGGCTAAAACTTCCACACTATTTATTGTTGAAAGAATTTAAGAGAACAGAACAGGGTGAGTGTGAAAGTTTATGTTCAAGTTGATTTCTGCCAACAAAAGCTTAGCTAACTGGCATGATGTACAAAATTATATCTAAGAGCTTATGAGTTCGAAATGTTATATCTAAGAGGATGTGATTTTAGGGATATGATATCATTACTAATCCTCGCAACCAAGCCACTAAGCTCTTCAATTCACAACATCATGCTCTCTCCAAAAAAAACTGCAGGGACAATACACAGTAGGAGATGTCACATATGTCGATATCTATTAAAAAAAAATCCATGATCGCAATGCAGCAATGTTTTTATGTTTAGACATTGTATTTATGTGTTGCGAAAATAAAACATTTTGCATACATGTCCATGATCGCAGTTGCAAATACTACATTGAAGCTTGAGTTTGAACGAAACGGATCGCAGTTGCCAAGTCGCCACATTTTCCATACATCTTCATGATTGCAGTTACAAGTACTACATTGAAGCTTGTGTTTGAACAAAACGGATTGTAACCGAATTGGCGGAGACGATAGTGAACTGATTTCCCAGTATCGATACGACGATACCCTTACAACGAGCAGGCAGCCAAGACAGTGGCCATGGTGATTTCATTAGGCTTCACACCCTGATTATCCATTTCCTTAAACCTCCTTAAAGCTTCTGCTGCCTGATCATTGTTTAAAAATCCAACAATTAAGGAAGTCCAAGCGACCACATTCCACTTGGGAATAAACTCGAACACCTTCAACCCATAATTTAAATCTCCACAAGAAACATACATATTGAGCAAACAAGAACAATACACATCTAATTCAAACCCAGTTTTCACAATTCGATTATGAAAGCATTGACCATATCCAACAAGATCGATTATGGAGCACACTTTCAGCACAAAAGGAAAGGAACAATGGTCCGGGGTGAACCCTTTACGCTGCATTTCTTCGTACATAAACAAAGCTTCAAACTTATCACCAGCATTGCAGTATCCTTTGAACATTGAGTTCCAAATATAGACACTGGACTTATCAATTTGATAAAAAAAAAAAACTAATCTCGCATATTCAATGTCACCCAATTCAAAATTTCCACAAAAATCAATAAGTTTGCTGCAGGGGATTATCTTTATTCTAGCTTCAACTCCTTCATGGTTCTGCATTTTGCTAAGAAACTCATAATAGTGTAACAATTCTGTTTCATTATATCTTTATTCTGAATCAGATATGCAAGATTGAAGATCAGAAAAATGAACCCTCAAGTTAAAATGATGCAAAAAAAGAGGTGAAGATATGAAGGGGAAATTCTCAACCGGGCCTTGGGATGCATAAGATGATGGGTTCAATCTATGGTGGCTACCTACCAAGGAATTAATTTCCTATTGGTTTTCTTGGCATCCAAATATTGTAAGGTCCGGCGGTATGTCCCGTGACAATAGTTGAGATGGACGGACATAAAAAAAAGGGAAAATCTATAATTTCTAATTCTATCTCTGGCCATAGTGCTCTCTCAGAAAATTCTCTTACCTTTAATTTTCCTTCTTAAACTCTTCATCTTTGGACTGTAAAACCCTAATTTTGCAACCCATTTGTGCACATCAGATCTTCTCAATCCAAGGGCAATGAAAATGGCAAAAAGGCCAAATCCCCAAACGAAACCCTTCGAAATCGCAGATTTCAGCAACAATCGAATCAATGCAGCTAAAAATACAGCAAAACCAAGAACCCCACAAATCTCATTGATCTCAAAATGAGTAAAAAGCAACAAAGCGATACCAGACACAACCAAAAACCCAATCAATAATGGCGTAATCTTCCTTTTACCTCTCCATCCATCGCCGCCGCCTCGGCCGAATCCCCCCCAGTGCCGCGAACCACCTCCGTTTCCGTCTCCGCCGCTGAATTCGGCGACGACCAAATCCAGCGGCGGGGGTAAGATCTTGAGATTGGTGGCTAAGAGGGACGCCAATTGAAGCACGAATTTGGTTGATCTTTGAAACCCAGTTCGCCTCGTCTTCTTGTTCCTGGCGCAAAGGATTGATGTTTGGGCTGCAAATGTGTGGGAAATTGGTGTGTGGGTCGAGAAGATTGGGGATTTGGGTTTGATTATGGGATTTGAAATGCCCAAATTCAGAAGTGGGTTCAAGAATTTGGAGCCTGGTGAAGAAGAAGAAGGAGCTATGATATTGATCTGCATTTTTCTCTGATGCTTTGCTTTTGGAGACGAAGAAGAATAAGAATAAGAATGACCGTTGGGATCCAAATCTATATATAATTTGAAATAGAGAAATTGTATGAATGGTCTAATTTTACAAAATAATTATAAATTTAGGTAAATTTGAAAATATTTAATATTCATAGTCAAATATATAATATAAATAATATTTATTATATTGTATTATGTATTAATTATTCAGTATAAAAAGTATTATTTATACTGTATATTTGAGTATAGATGTTAAATATTTTCAAATTTGCTTAGTACTAAAATACTTTATAAACTTGGTCTATTCCTGCAAACACCAGTTTAAAATATGCACAAAACTTTTATTTTTTAAGTACATTGGAAGGGGACAAATAACCACCAAACCAAAACTAATTATTTTAGTGTAAGATAAGTTATTGATTTTGAATTCTTTTTTTTAATACAAAGAGGAAGAGGAATTAAAAATATCGATACCATTAATTGAATTCATGACCGTAAAATAAAAATGAAGTAATATCAAATGAGAAAATCAATCAAATCTAAATTAATTAATAAGTATATATGTTTTTTGTATCTTACCATAACCAAAAACTTGCCTAAACCGTTTTTTTTCTAAACAAAATTACCTAAACTACTTTCAATCTTTCCTAAATCACTACCCCAAATGGCTCCTAATCCTATTGTAAAAGCCTACAATAAATAGCTTCAAAATAAAAAATTAATTTTTATTTTGAACTTGAATTAAAATGGAATTTTGGAAAATACGATATAATGTTAATCAAAATTCATTTTTTGAATGCATGATACATCGATTTTCGGTCACAATATTGCTGAAAATTAATGGAAAGATGTGTTATTGGTATGAAATTATATTTCAATAGTTTAGTTTAAGCATTTTTTCGGCAAATTCTAGCAGTTTTTTATACAAATATTTGCATGTAAATGTTATAATAATTCCCAATGCTATTCTTATATTTGTTTCATCAATATTTTCAGTTATTCTTACGCATTTACTTTAATATATGATTTTTTTTTTTGAGTACAAGTTAGGCGAGAATATTACAAATACCGATTCTAAGATTCGATCAAGTAACGCTGGTGTTGAACTGATTTACAACCAAACGATGAAATCATTGCGCCACTAACTCATTCGGTATATATGAATTTTGTTTAGATCTTATATATGAAAGACATTGTATTTATCAATAAATTAAATATAGAAATTTTAAAATGAACAATAGTTCAATAGCACAACATTATCGAATACATTCAAAATACAAATCTCCTAAAACTCTCAAATTTCAGAAACAACAAAAATCAAATTTCATGTGCTTAATTGAAGATATACACAATAAATCTTTATTATTACAAGAAATCCATAAAAAAGGTTTTGCTTTTTTAAAAAAAAAATCTAAGAAAATTGTACTGGATAGTCCAATTTTAGAAAATAATTACAGATTTGGGCAAGTTTGAAAAAATTTACATCTATAGTCAAATATACAATATAAATAATATTCATCATATTGTATTATGTATTAGTTATTCAGTATAAAAAATATTACTTTATACCGTATATTTGATTATGATTGCTAATTTTTTTAAAATTTGCCTAGTGTTGTAAATATTTTATCAATTTGATCTTCCTGCAAAACCCCCAAAAATCTATTACAATACTAAAGTTAAAAGTAAAGATTTTAATGAAATTATACACAGTCAACAGTAAAATGATTTTTCCCAACTAATTCTTAACATCATTACATGATGCCCCTTGAGCTATACAAAACTCCATACACCAAACACTTGAAATTGACATTTCATTCAAACAGCTTCATAGTTGTGTTAAAACAATGCAGTACAAATACAAGAATTAAGGGGCTATTCAGCTGTTAATAGTTTTATATTTTAAAGAGGACAAGTAAACTTACTTTCAAAATTTAGTCATTTCACTAACCTCCAAACAGAGCCTTATAAACAACAACAAAAGCTTCTTCCTATATTAGGTTGAATACTTCAAACTTCACTCTGAAGCCCCAAAAGCAAGCTGCCTGTGCCTTTTCAGATCGCATAGGTGTCTCGTCTTGTTGTATTCTTGTGCATCTAAGAGCTCGTGTGAGTACGTTCGTTGCAACCTCTTACTCTTTTCGTACTCCGCTACGTATTTGTCGCCTCTTAGCAAGATGTCGACCTGCAATAAACCAGAGTGTTGTTTTACATGTTCGATAAAGAGATTACGACTTGCTGTAGTTTCCTACTTGCCTGACTCATTCGAGGTCGGAAAATAGGAGATTGCTCAATGCATAGAGATGCAGTTAAAATCACGCGCTCCATCTCTTCGAGATTGTAGCTTTTACTAAGAGAAGGATCGATGAGTTCATCGTGATTGTTGCTATCTAGTAGGGGCTTAGCCTAAAATAAAGAAAAAATTTAAAGGTGGTATGTGATGAACTCACTAGTAAAATTGGTTTGTTCTAACGTTATTGTTACCCATAGTACGAGGCTTTGACACAAGTCGTCCACAGCTCGACGACCAGATATGAGCTCCAACAGCAGAACTCCAAAAGAATAAACATCTGTCTTCTCATCAACTATTCCATGCATGAAATATTCGGGAGCAAAGTATCTGCATAAAAGAGATGAGAAATATAACCAAAAGGTTCTGGGTTCAATTCATGGTGACAACCTACGTAAGAATTAATTTTCTGCAAGTTTTCTTGATATCCAAATTTGTACGATCAGATGGTATGTCTGGTGAGAATAGTCCAGGTGCACACAAGTTAGTCCGGACACTCACGGATATAAAGAAAGGAACAAAAGAAAAGAGCACCGTCGAGGAGGAAAATGTAGGCGTACTACTAACCCGAATGTGCCCTCAAATTTAGACACGCTGTAGTGAGTCAACTGCTTTGGTAGCCACTTCGCAAGGCCAAAATCACAAATCTACATCATTAATTTGAGTTTAGAATGATCTCAACTGAGTCATGAAATAAATTTGAAGCACAAATAAGATAGAAGCATGAAGTAAACTATACTGGTCTTTTCTGTTCTTTTCAACTTTCATAGAAGCATGGATTAAACTTTCCATCAACATTTTTCTGTTAATGAAAGAATTCGACGAAGGTATGAAGGACCAATATTTTTTTCTTCCCTCCCATTTTGTAACATTTGTGAGCAATTAAAGATTCAATGTTTAACTAGTATTTAGAACATGAAAGCTACCTGAGGTTCAAAATCTTCTGTAAGCAGAATGTTATCAGCCTTGATATCTCGATGAATGATACGCCTCTGACAATTATCATGGAGATACAAAAGACCGTGGGTCGTACCAAGAGCAATCTTATATCGTTTACTCCAATCGAGTTCGTTTGCATTTGCACCTAGAGAATGATGCAAAATGGGATGAATAAGAACTCTCTGTAAATCAAAGAACAGTTCAACAAGGTTAAAGGAATCACCATGGAGAAAAGATCCTAAACTTCCATTTGGAGATAATTTGAAAACAAGGTGCATGCCTCCTTCTACACCGCAACCGATCAATTTGGCAGTGTTGGGATGATCGATGTGAGCGATGATTCCAACCTCGGATAAGAAACTAGCAGTTCTTTCATCTTTTTCTCCTTTAGTCAGCCTCTTCACTGCTATCAGCTGCCCATCTTGTAAGCGGCCCTTGTAAACGTCACCATAGCCACCTTTTCCGATTATATTGTCTACAAAAAACGAACAAGAAAATCAGCAAAGAAGAATAAACGGCATCGATAAGAAAGTTAAAGAGTACAAGTCTGATAGGATCAAAACTCTATTGATATCGAAACATAAAAGAAATACATGATAAACCAAGTAATTCGAGGTACTTAGACCCTCCCTACGGTTGAGATCACCCTAACAATCACTCAATTCCCTGATACCTTTCCCTTATCTAACCTCTCTTATGTAGAGCCAAGCTATCTAACCAACTCTCTAACTAATTGCTCATATGCCCCTAATATAATCAAAATTCTTCTAAGGCCCCAACCTAACAAAATCATTGAAGTACGAACTGCAACTGACCATGGCTAAACTTGTTGGTTGCAGTTTGGAGTTCAGAGTAAGTAAAGTTTCTCAATGAGGACTTGAACTTGTACAATTCACTTAGTATCGGATTATCTTTCCCGCTCATGTTCCCTCTTTTTGATATCCTAAGCACCCCAAGAGGGGGAAAAGTGGCTAGGCGTCTGAATGATTTTTTCTTCCATAACTTGAAGAGCTTTTTCCAATGGGAAAGAGCCCTTGATTGTGAAGGTTGATTCTCGGATTCCTGGCTACAATCATTTGAAGAATTGTGATCCGGGCTACAATCATTTGAAGAATCGTGATCGAATTTCGAAGTCTGTCTGCTTGCTTCTAGAACTCCTCTAGGGGATGATGCATAATGTGGCCCAGTTTCCAAGTGAAAACATCTCAAGTCTACAAAACACAGCACAGGAAAAGTCAAAGTTTAGCAGCCTAAACTAAATGCTGTCTCTAAAGAATTTTGCAAAACCGAAAAACAAACAGAATTTCACCTCGAGCCGAAGCATGCATCCGCATTTTCTGCTTCCCGCAAGTAGTCGTGTAAAGTGGAAGCCTTTTTTCTACTTCACTCAAACCTCTGTCAATGTCCCTATAAACCAACAGAGGATTCAGAATAGTAAAAACCCAAACAGAATGTGTAAATGTTGCAATAAGTTTTTAAAGTGCCCATGGTAACTCTCTGCTATTGAAATTCAAAGAAGAGTGATTCTTTTACTTATTTCGGCCAATCAGGCCCCACTCCGACATTAACTTCCTCGACTTCAACGACGAACCCTTTTACCTTCAAGAACTACCCTCCAAACATCCCAAAACTAGATTATGATTATGAACACACAAAATGCCATGACTTAGTTTAGTATTGCTTTTGTATTCTTAAACTTGAGGGCCATCCCTAGAGTTATAACAATTTAAAATGTTTTCTTAACTTAATTGTTTTCAAATAAATCAATCATTCTTTACTTTTCACAGACAAGAGGATTGAAAGATCATATCCATAACAAAACATATCAAAACAAAAGCAAATCATTACGGCCCTGTTTGATAACTATTTGGTTTTTTATTTTTGGTTTTCAAGCCTATTCTCTACAATGTGTTCATCCCTTCCTACTATATCCATCTTTCCTTAAGAAAGTAAATGAATACTAACCAACTTTTAAAAACAAAAACAAACTTTGGAAGCTACTTTTTTTTATTTTTAAATTTTGGTTTGGTTTCTACAAATATAGGTGAGAGGTAGATATACAAATAAGAAAAACATATGGTAAGATAAGATAGTTGTTATAGGCTTAAATTTAAAAAAAAAACATAAACAAAAAACCAAATAGTTATCAAACAAGCCTACTTCCTCCCCCACAAACAATTCACAAAAGGCTAACTCTCTTGTCCCCCTTTTCCAAAAAGTGAAATAAACACAATCATAGGAATTAGGAAAACCCCATCTTCACAAAGGGGGCCAAAAATCTAATACAACCCCAAAAGAGCCAAACAAAAAAATGACAAAAAGAAACCAAATATGCACTCCTACAACACAAGAATCCAAAAGGGTATACAATTTTCCACAAGAAATGACCAAACAACAAACACCCAGAAACCAAAATCCAAAAAAACAAAACCCCAAATCCTTAAAATGAAAAAAGGGCACGTACCATGAAGCAGAAGCTTTGCGAGCAGCATCATTTTCCATGGCGAAAACTTCAAAACAAAGAGAAAAAAACAGGAAATGGGTTGAAAAATGAAGGTTCAATGCAACTAGCGGATACCCTTCCAAAGAGGTGCCATTAGAGAAGGGTAAATTAAATGAACAAAAATGGGTTGAAAATGGCAGAGAAATGTTTGTGTTTGGAGCTAAGAAAGAGGAAATGGGTTTTTTTTAATGGAAAAATGTGTGAATTGAGAATAGATTTTGATTAGTGTGTAATATGTTGAAGAAAGAAAATGAGGTGAAGCGACTTTTTCTCTCGAACCTTCAAAAAGTAGCCGAGGAGAGAAAAGGAATGACAAACTCTTAATTCACCTTAATTTTTTCTATGTAGTTTTGTAACTCTAATGATACTCATTATTTACCATGGATGGGTAGGAAAGTTTCCTCAAATTAAAAAGAAATTATTTCTATTTTGAAAAGAAAGTAGGAAGCATAGGAAAACTTACCAAATTAATTGATTTAGGAAAGAAAACAAAATTTAAAATATGATAATTCTTTTTTAAAAAAATGACAACTCTGTAGTTATCGGTATTAATGGTAATATTATATATTTGAAAAAAATGATAATACCATATTATTTGTATTGTATGAATAATATATATTATTGTATTAATGAAAATTTATAATATAACATTAAAATGTATTAATGTTTATAGATGTAAATATTTTGATTCTCTTTCAAGAATGGTGTAGGTGAATTAACTTTTTTTTTTGTAGGATTAATAAAGTATAGAAATATGAATTGAGAGAATCAATAGCGGAATGGTTTTATTGTTTGGTTGTAAACTAGTTCAACACCAGCGTCACAGGTTCATACTCTAGAAGAATTAGTATTTATAATTCCCTCCCTAGTTTGTACTAAAAAAAAATGAACTAAAAAAATCAATTTCTATCTAAAATTTGGTAAGAAATTAATTTCTTACCAAAATTTTTGGTAATCAAATATTGAAAGGATTAAGACGGTTTTTACCTCTTAGATTATTGAAACACACATTTATAGATAATAATATATTGAATTTTTTATACATACTACAAACAAAATTAGATTTTGTCGATAGATCATAGAGATATCACCTTGCACGGACCAATTCTTAATAAGACGGTGAATTTTCATTTAGGCGAATGAGAAAAAAGGAAAAAATTCATGCTAGCTAAAAGAATAAAAATAGATGAATCAACCATGGATTACATTTCATATTTGTAATTTTATTTTATTTTAAAAATTGCATTTTCCTCCTTTTTATCAATTTAATCTTTAAATATAAATTTTTGTTTAATAATTATTTGTATTTAAAAAAATTATATAATTTTTCTAAAAACTATTTGAAAACACTATTTGAAAAATAAATTTAAAGATAAAGATTAGAAAAAGGGAAAAAACAATAAATGGGAAACTTCGTTAACATTGTTTTGATATAGTTAACTCCTTATCTTATTTAAAAGATGTAGTTTCAAGATTTTATGTTTCCTCTATTTTAATATTGACAAACATTGATTCTCCTTGTTTTTTTAATTTAATGAATTGATGATTAAGTTTTTTTTGTTATTATATATCATTTAATGTTAACAACTGTTCGGCCAAATATTTTTTAATGTGTTGTTGTAATATAGTAGTATAGAAAACTTTGATACCTTATACCGTTTATAAAAACAAATACGCGGTGCAAAATCAATTTGATAGAAATAATATGGTATTATATTAAGTGCAAAATCTTTGTAACAATGAAAGTATAATGTAATATTTACTAAAACAATAGAATAGCTCACTAAACGGCCTATTAGGTAAATAGATTTCATAAGGATTTAACATTACAAACATAAAGTGTTGTTCTCTAATAAAATACGTGCCGTTTTGATACTTTCTCTAATTGTTATGTACGGTATTGTTTTTATATGATTATAAATATGGTTATTAACCGTATATGTCTAAAGTTTAGGATTTTAATATAAATGGATACACATATATAATGTTGTATAATAACTAACAAACAATACAATTTAAGTATTATAATAAATAAACCATATTAGTGTAATGTATATTGTAGTACAATATTATTACTTATGTTTGGAATAATACATTATTATAGTTAAAACCATGTTATTTTCATCTTCAATATTTGTGCAAATTAAGGTTTCGTGAGAGCAACTCGCCCATTAAATCTGCTCTTATTTTTCAAGAAATATGCTTTTATTTTTCTTTCCAAAATGAGTACACAGGCAAAACTGAATCTTGTTGTAATAATGAAAGTTTTCGATAAAAAATCAAGACGAAAAATCTTGTCACGCCAAAATGAAGTTATGAAAATCGTGTTGAAGAACTTATGGGTTCCAACTCCAAAGTTTGTATTCCTTAGCCGGGACATTCAGTATTATTTGGCCGAAAAGATGACGACAAAAAAGACGATCCAAGTTCACCATAACAAATAGCAAGAGATCGACTTATAGAAAATGAATGAAGGTCGAGACAAACAAAGAGAGAACTGATTTGAAAATACTATTATAAGAAAAAAAAAAACTTTTATTAACAAAAATGAATAAAAGGAAATTAAAAACTGTACTGTAAAAATATAGCAAAATGATATTATAAAATAAAGGTAAATCTGTATATTTAATTAGAAAATTTGCAAATTAGCATTTTTTTTCTCCCACCAATGCAGTTATTTTCACCCAATCTATTGAATATAATTTTAATTTTACAATTATAAGATCGGGTGTGTCAACATATATTAAAATAATAGTTAATTAATAAAAAAAAAAAGAATTGGTACGCGATGTATCACAAAATAATTACAAGAAATTTTAAAATACATACTTTATTTTCCATTGAAAAAGGAATTTATTATATTTATATATATAATAAAAAAATAAAAAAATAAATTTAAATGTTACTTCTGCCGAGCAAAGCAGGCTTTGACAAAGGACTGTCACTTCTTTTCTTTTTAAAACAAAGTAACTATACTCGTTCATAGGTCAGATACCGGAGACATCGAAGAAGTAGTTTTACAAGTGAGTTTCGAATCTAAATTTATCTTTTATTTTATAAATAATTTCAAAACAACCTCATTTTTATAAATGGTTTTACAAAATACTTAAAAGGGCAGAAATTTTTGTCTCATAAAATAAAAATTTTGTCCAACATAAAAAATGATGACGCGGCACACCTTTATTTAATCTGCTTTTAAACGGCTAGTGGCGGAAGAAACATTTAAGTTTATTTTTATAATTATTATGTATAAAAATAATAATTTTATTTTTATAATTATTATGTATAAAAATAATAATTTTATTTTTCAATTGAAATGTTAGTCATGTTTTTTTTTTTAAAACAAAAACAATTCATTGAAAGCTAGTTGAAAACTCTCAAAAGAGTAATGAAGGTTTGGAACTGCAATTGGATAGTTTGTGTGTGAATGTAGGTTCTTAGGAACAAAAGGGGTGAGACGTCCTTTGTAATTGCTTGAAATGAATATTGATGAAAAAGATCATCAAGTTTTTAACTCAACTCACATATTTATTGATGTGGATTTGAATTTCTCTTCAAGGCGGCAAGAAATTTACGACTGTCGAGCTGCCACATGGTAGAAAAGATTCGAGCACAAAATATACATGGACACTTACAAAGGGCAGAGACATCCTTTATAAGGTTTGAAGAAATATTGATGACAAGGACATTGAGTTGTTAACTCAACCCACATATTCACATGATGTGGATTTGAAATTCCTCTTCAAGGCGGCAAATATTTTACGACTACCCAAGTACCATAAGTAAAGATAAAGATTAGAGTTCAAAACATTCATGGACACTTACAAAGATAGCAAGTGAAGTAGAAAAAAAATTAGATCATTCTTTAACCGACAAAAAATGTAGAATTGGGCAGTTAGAAATGAAATTGAAGGAAGCTTTTACTGTTTCAAGAAAGGATTTGACGTTGTTTAAAATAAAGTTGTTTAGTTGTGGGATGTAGTGTGCATGAATTTGCATTTGATGGAGAAAGAAAGTTTGTTGAACTTGAATAATTGTTCTCCATTTGAATGCCATTGAGACATCCTTTTACGACAAAGATAAAACCATTCAAGAAATGAAGCAGATCTCTCAAGTTGAACAATGTAGAAAAAATAGTTTTTTCACCGTTGTTGATGTAGCAACAATAGCTTTGGCAACAATTTGTAGAAATAATAGTTTGTTTTACTGTAGTTGATATAACAACAATAGCTTTGGGAACAAGTGTTAAAAGAATAGTTTTTTTACCGTAGTTGATGTAGCAACAATAACTTTGACAACAACTTTTCTCTCCACTTTACGTAACAAACGGGCCTTCACCCTAAAGGTGTGTTTGTTCACCTTTGTTTTTAGTGCTTTTAATTGTCTTCCGTTTATATTGATTTTGGTTATGTCATAGTCCCAAAGATGTGACAAGAGTTAAGGAAAATTACATATAATAGTAGAGTCCTTACATTATTGATAAATATTCTTACAAATGAATGAATACATATAAGCATACATTTATAGAATGCAAGCAATCATTTTTATAGAATTCACCCTCACTCACTTGGTTTTTTAAATGTTGAGCTCCATTTTTTTATTTGCCTACTTGAAGTTAGTAAATTAGATTGAGATTTATTGGTTGTTGGACTAGATCAGTATAAATTGGAATGTCCGGCAGAAATTGATGAACAATGTGCGGCATAAATCGACGAGAAATTGATGAAATTGGTTTTTTAAATGTTGAGCTCCATTTAAACCGCTAGTGGCAGAAGAAACATTTAAGTTTCTTTTTATAATTATTATGTATAAAAATAATAAATTTAGTTTTCAATTGAAATGTTAGTAATTTTTTTTTAAAAAGAAAAACAATTCATTGAAAGCTAGTTGAAAACTCTCGAAAGAGTAATGAAGCTTGAGAAGTGGAATTGGATAGTTTGCATGTGAATGTAGCTTCTTAATTAAGAATAAAAGGTCAAGACGTCCTTTGGAATTGCTTGGAAGGAATATTGATGAAAAAGACATAAGTTCTTAACTAAACTCGCATACTCACTGATGTGGATTTGAATTTCTCTTCAAGGCGGCAAAAAATTTACGACTGCCGAGCTGCCATAAAGTAGAAAAGATTAGAGCACAAAATATACATGGACACTTACAAAGGTAGAGACATCCTTCTTTTTTCTTTTTCTTTTTTCTTTTTTACCTTTAAAGTTAAGCACACCATGTCATCCCTGATTTCGCCCGGCAAGATTCTCCGATTAGAGCTTGATAATTTCAAATTCTACACGGGTGCTCATAGAATCGACTCTTTTAATGGCTTCAATGCTATAATAGGCCCCAACCTCATGGACGCCATAGGCTTCGTGCTCAATGTACGGACGCCTCATCTGCGTGCGGCACAGTTGAAGGACCTAATCAATGAACATGGCAGGGAGAAGGGACAGAGGACGTCCGTTCGGCTCTTTTATCAGAAGCTTTGAAAAAATATTGATGACAAGGACATCGAGTTGTTAACTCAACCCACATATTCACATGATGTGGATTTGAAATTCCTCTTCAAGTCGGCAAATAATTTACGACTACCCGGCTACATAAAGTAAAGATAAAGATTAGAGTTCAAAACATTCGTGGACACTTACAAAGATAGCAAGTGAAGTAGAAAAAAAATTAGATCATTCTTTAACCGACGAAAATGTAGAACTAGGCGGTTAAAAATGAAATTGAAGGAAGCTTTTGCTATTTCAAGGAAGGATTTGACGTTGTTTAAAATAAAGTTGTTTAGCTTTGGAATGTAGTGTGCATGAATTTGCATTTGATGAAGAAAGAAAGTTTGTTGAACTTGAATAGATTGTTCTCCATTTGAATGCCATTGAGACATCCTTCTACGACAAAGATAAAACCATTTAAGAAATGAAGCAACGTATAGAGATCTCTCAAGTTAAACAATATAGAAAGAATAGTTTTTTTACCGTAGTTGATGTAGCAACAATAACTTTGTCAACAATTGTAAAAGAATAGTTTCTTTTACTGTAGTTGATATAGCAGCAATAACTTTGGGAATAAATGTTAAAAGAATAGTTTTTTTACCGTAGTTGATGTAGCAACAATAACTTTGGCAACAACTTTTCTCTCCACTATAAAGGTGTGTTTGTTCACCTGTCTTTTTTAGTGCTTTTAATTGTCTTCCCTTTATATTAATTTTGGTTATGTCACAATCATAAAGACGTGACAAGAGTTAGAGAAAATTACATATAATCTCCCATAAATATTCTTACAAATGAATGAATACATATAAGCATACTTTTAACTTGAGTTTGAGCTATTATTGTAGATATACATTTATAGAATGTAAGCAATCATTTTTATAGAATTCACCCTCACTTACATGGTTTTCTAAATGTTGAGCTCCAATTGTTTATTTGGCTACTCGAAGCTAGTAGATTAGACTGATATTTCTTGGTTGTTGGACTAGAGTATAAATTGGCAAGGAATGTCCGGCAGAATTTGATGAATAATGTGCGGCATAAATCGACGAGAGATGTCTAGCATAAATACAAAATAGATAATGTCCGGCAGAAATACAGAACCGTAGCAAAAACCCGGGCCGAGAAATGTCTAGCATAAATACAAAATAGAGAATGTCCGTCAGAAATACAGAACCGTAGCAAAAACCCGGGCCGTTGCACAAAGAGAGGGCACAATTTTATAAAGGAGAGGCAAAATACATAATGTACATCGTAATGCAGCTAGGATTTCATTCGAGTTTATATATGTACGAGATCAATTATTCCCTCACTTGTGTTCCTGATAGAAAATCAGCAAGCACATATATGTAGATACCATATTTTGGTATTTTATTTTTATTTATTATTTTTATTTTTATTTTATATCTTTTTATTTTTTTTGAAAAATAGATAAAATGATATATGTATATTTATTTTTTATTTATTTTTTATTATATTTTACTTTGATTTTATTTTTAGTTTGAAAATAAAAAAATAAAATAAAATCTCTCAACCACAATCCTCCTTCGTTTTGAAATTTTCCTCAAATTTGAAAGAGGAAAGGGGAGGAAAAGTTTTAGAGGAAGAGGAAAAGTTTTAGAGGAAGAGGAAGCCAAAAAAACAACAGAGAGAAAAGAGGGAGAAGAAAGAAGACGTTATTTTTAAAGGACTCTATAGATTTGCCTACCAAATATAGGAATCCCAAGATCACACGTAAGTTTTTTTTTATTATTATTATTATTATATATATATATATATATATTTATATATATTTTTTTTTCACTCTCATTCTGTGTAGTAGATCTTTTTTTAATTTTATATTCTTTTTCTTATATGTATGTTAATTGAATCATTTTTGTTACGTATGTTAATTTTTTTATATTATTATTATCTTATGTTCTATGCATGATGAATTTTCTTTTAATTTTTAATTTTATCCTTTTTTTTACATGTTCAATCCACTATTATTTTTTTTACTCATATTTTATCATTTATTATCATTGTTATTGGTTTATTTTAATTCAGTTTTATTTTATTTTTGTTGTATGTTTTCTTATGATATATGTATTTTTTTTTTATCATTGTAAACTATATAACTGTTGCAGTAATGTTTATTTTTTACTTATTTTATTCATTCATTTATTTTATATTATGATTGGTTTAGCATAATAATAAAATCAAATGACAATTATTTTAATATGTCTTCCTATGACATGTGATTTAATCATGAAATTCACACGTAAGATGTTAGCTTAATGTTGAAATTCGACTTAACATATTGGTTTAATATTGTTAGGTTGATCACAATTGCATGTTCATAGAAATAATTATTTTATTCATTTGAATATTGATTACTTATCAGTCATTTGATTTATCTATATGACATGTGTTATATCGTTTGTTTTGTTGTCAAATATTCTGCTTAAACATTTTAATAATTCAATTTTTTTTTATAGAAATTAATCCTCTAATTGTGATTTAATTGACATTATTATTATTATTATTATTATTATTATTATTATTATTATTATTATTATTATTATTATTATTATTATTATTTCTCTTAAATTACAAGAAAAATTCAAAAATATTTCATTTGAAAATTTTATATTTCCATTTGTGAAGTATAAATTTCATCTTGAATTGATTTAATAAATCTCAAAATAAAATTTGTCAAATATCATTCACCTGACAGTTCTGTCTAGGCGGGAGTTTTTAGGTATGAAATAAGAACCCTCCAATTGTTTTCAAATTATTTTTAAGTTTCAAAATTGGATTTCTGGGTGAGAACCCTCCAATTATTTTCAAGTTTCAAAATTGGATTTCTGAAATAAGAACCCTCCAATTGTTTTCAAATTATTTTCAAGTTTCAAAATTGGATTTATGAAATAAGAACCCTCCAATTATTTTCAAATTATTTTAAAGTTTCAAAATTAGATTTCTGAAATAAGAACCCTCCGATTGTTTTCGAATTATTTTTAAGTTTCAAAATTGGATTTCTGAAATAAGAATCTTCCAATTAATTTCAAATTATTTTTAAATTTCACAATTGGATTTTTGGAATAAGAACTCTCCAATTGTTTCCAAAATTATTATTATTATTTAAAAAAAAAACATCATAATTGAATTTCTGAAATAAGAACCCTCCAATTTTTTTTTTCTTCAAATTATGTTTAAATTTCACAATTGGATTTCGGAAATAAGAACCCTTCAATTGTTTTCAAAATTATTTTTTTCAAAACGAATTTATGAAATAAGAACACTTCGTTTTAAACTGTCAATCAAAAGTTATTTATTTATTTATTTATTTTAACCTTTATAATTTGTTTTAAATTAAATTGATTTGGAGTAAAAGTAGTGTTTCTTTTTTAGTTTCTTTCGAAATTCCAAAAATACATGAAATTCTCCCAGATTTATTTTCATTTTAAAACAAATATTTTTTTTCAAGGAATTTAGTAGTGTTTCTTTCTTGGATAATAATCTAAGAAATACATGAAATTTTCTAAAAAAATCGATGATGGATCAATATTAGTTAACTTTTGTTTTCTAATGTTCTTGAGTGGGGAGTTTACTTTGAACTTCAAAGTAAATTCCAATAAAATTTTCCAATGGCTTCGAGCCACACTCATATCTATTAATTCATGTTTATTCGATAAATGTGAATTGATATCTTTTGAGACATTTAAAAATAAAATACAAAATTATTTTCTTTTACTTAAATAATAGGATAACTTTAAAATAAAATGTTGTAACCGTTTTCTAAAACGGGTGTTGTAGGGGTACTAACACCTTCCCTACACTCAATCGACTCCCGAACCTTAAATCTGGTTTTGTAGACTATTTTTATTTTTATGGGTGACCAATCACACCCGCTACATGATTGATGGCGACTCCAAAACTTTCACCTTGAAAGAGACCCTAGGAACGGACGTCGGCTGCTCCGCGTCGCAATGACGTTGCGACAGCTTAGCGACTCCACTGGGGTAAACTAAGGTTGAATTACAATCTAATGAAAGGGTAAAATACCTTAGAACTGATAATGAGCTAGAATTTTTAAGCCATGATTTTAATTCTTTCTGTGATAAGTTTGGGATCACTAGACATAAATCTACACCCTATACTCCACAACAAAATGGTGTTGCTGAAAGGATGAATAATACACTTATGGAAAGGGTAAGATGCATGCTTTCTGAAGCTAAGCTTACTGATACCTTTTGGGCTGAAGCACTAGCCACTGCTACCTATACTATCAATAGAAGCCCTAGTGTTGCTATTGACTTGAAGACACCTCAGGAGAAGTGGTACAACAC
>JBBMEF010000021.1:8087309-8100020 GCA_037832685.1 Sicyos baderoa | reverse complement strand
AAAACGATGACTCTATCTTTTATGACTGGCGGTCGCCGGTCATAAATGTAAAACGATGACCGCCTACGCCGGTCATCGTTCTCACGATTTCTACTAGTGTAAATGAAATTTGAATTTTATTGGTTTGGACATATATTACAATCTCTAATATTTCTCTTCTAATTCTATGATTTGATGTTGTGGAATCTGTGAGTTTTTCGTCTTCAACTTCGGTTTTCAACTCTAATCATATTGTTTCCGTCATTTGCAAATGAGAGAGCTCACATGTCCTTGTAAGCTTGGGTCTTTGGGCTTCATGAGTATTTGGACCTAACCATTGGACGTCTTAGGCTTGAGGGAACATTTGAGCTTGACCATTAGATTTACTACATGGACCTCTAGACTGACTATATATATGGACTCGAGTACGGTTTAATTTGGACCCAAATTTCAAAAAAAAAAAGAAAAAATCTTCATCTTCATTCTATCTCAAATGAAGAAATTACCTCATACATATCTTTAAGTGTTCGAGCTAACTTAGTCGTATTTTAATTATTTTTATAAGATAATTATTTGACTTTACTACATTGGATTAATTATCTATATATCTCAACATTTTACCCTAAACTCAATTGCTAATTAAGACATTAGTCGCCTCCTTTGTAGTTATTTAGAAGCTTATATCCTTACTATATTCTTTAATTGCATGTAAATATAAGACTAAAAATTGTCAATTATTTAACCAAGGACTTAAGTACTCATAAATTTTAAAATATTGAAGATAAATTTGTGAATTTTGAAAGACTAAAACCCAAATGGAAAAACACTACAAAAATATACAGACTGGGTGTAATATACTTTGCCTTCTCTCCTAAATTTGTAATTATTTTTCTGATCTTGTGATTTCAAACAAGTTTTATATGGCCATTAGATTCCAAATCCATTTATCATCTAAAATGAAAACTTTCTGTATCTAACTTATTTCAAGAAACAAAAACTATTTATTTCTTAAATTTGAGTGTGTTTGTATAACTAGCTACCTAATTATTTATTATTTTTTTTTTTTTTTGTGATTCTTATTTCTTCATCTTTATATTTCTAAAATTCTTCATTTCTAATTTTAAAAAATGTTAACGTTCAAAGTTATGAGTGATACATGAATGAATCAAAATAAGAGATTCTAAAAATATGAGAGTTATGATAGAGAAAGACTTAAAAGAATTAATAGTGACTACTCATACTAACAAGGTGCACCTTCTTTTTTTGTGGTTCAATTGTAAGAACTTCAAAGTCAAGTTAACTTTAACTTTAAGCAATTTTAGATTCAGTGACCCTCCAAAAAATTATTCTAAGAACAAAACATGCTAAAACGAGTCGCGTTGATTTATGAAAATAATTTTACGTCAGGGCAAAAGTGGTTGATTGGTTGAATCCAAATTTTGAATCCTCCTTCAAATTTTGGACCTAAAGCATTAAGAATGGTATCAAATGTGAACCCCTTCCAGTTATATATGAATGGAACAATATCACATCTAAATTATGAGAGATATTTTGAGAATATGAAAGACGTGATTAAAAAAAAGCTTAAAAGAATGAATAATTATTACTTATATTAACAAAAGTACACATTCAATTAATTGCTTCTCTTGGCATTACGATTGATGATCCGTTAACCAAGCATGTTTCTTTAGATTATTTTTGTTAGAAGATTTCTATTCTTTCGGTTGAGAATGAATCTTTATTTTAGAGGGAGAATCTCCTCTTGACATTGGCTCCTTGTTGGAGAATGATTGTATTGGTTCTGTTGATTGATAAATATAAGTTTTTTTTTTTCTTTCTAAAAAAGTACACATTCATTTTTTATGGCTCAATAGTAAAAACTCTAAATGGGTGTTTGTTTGTCATATTTAAGGAGGATTTAGATCGAAGATTTACTAACTCCTCCTTAAAAATCTACAAACAAATATTTTTTATTATTATTACTCAAAATAAATTATCATTTTTATTACTCAAAATAACTTATCATTTTTATTATTCAAAATAACTTCTCATTTCCAAACCACTCATATCTAATCATTCATTTATAACTACTCAAAATAACTCTTCATTTATAACTACTTATTTCTGATCATTTATTTCTCACTCTTTCAAATAATTCATTTTTATCCATCATTTTATTAACCACTTAAAATAACTATTCATTTTATAATATCTCTAGCTTTTCTTGATAAAAAAAAAACACAATAAAGGAAGAGAAAAATAAAAGGGTCAAATAATAGAATATTAAAAAAGCCTTATGACTAAAAAATCGGGAGTTCAAATCCCTCCCTCCGGATTGTAATAAAACTAAAAAAAATATAATAAAAAAAAAGTACCCACAAAATCTTAACTTTTATAAATCACATTATTGTAAAAAAATCTCATGTGAACAACCAATTAAGTATGTGCATCCAATTTTGATTTCCTAAAGCAGGATTTAACTTAGATACTCTACAATAATGTCTCAAATTAAATAAATATATATATATATATATATTTTATACAACATATGTATATATATATTGAATATATGGAATACGTTAATAACTACAAATTTTATAATTTTGAGTCCCCCACCTATTTATATAAGAAGAAAATAAAATAAAATAAAACATACACCTTATGGAGATCAAGTTGCTGATGGATCGCCTAAATCATCAAAGCTCTCCAACTGTCTTGGAGTGGAAGATTTAGCTTATGTAAATTACTCATTTAAACCCTTTTTTTTTTATTTCAACCATTTTAGGAGTGTTCTTCGCAATAAGCGAATTTTTCCTATATAATAAAAATGGGCTAAAAAATTACATCTATACCACAAAACTAAAAATAATTGCATATATACCAAAATTATGAGTGATTGAACTCAATCAATAATTAGTGATTGAACTCAATCAGTTGAGCTCAATCACTTAACAAATTGATTGAATTCATTCACTAATTATTGATTGAGTTCGATTAAGTTTAATAGTTCAAAATTTTAGTATAAACGAATTTTTGATAAAAATGTGCTATAATTTTAATAAAGAGCCCTAAAGTTGGTATACATAACAAATTTCTTTAAAATAATAAATAAGTTAATTAATTAAATTGAAGTGATGCATTATAGGGTTGCCTGGCTGTTTCCCTTGCCCATGGCTGAGAATTAAAGTCAACAACATGCAAGCCAGATTATTTGAAAAGTTGCCCCAAAAAAAAAAAAAAAAATCACGAGACAAAGAAATTGTAAAAAGAATAATTAAACAAATGGAAATGGCTCAAACCACTAAAAGTCTTGATTTGATCAATTATCCTTTAAAATTTGAAAGTATTTACAATCAACTTCTTTTATAAAATGAAAAAAAATCTACAAATTTAATTGCAATACTTCTTCACAACTTTAAAATAATTGATCAAATAAAAAATTGGGATTTTTATAAAAATAGACCAAATTGATAAAGTATTTATAATACTAAGCAAAAAAAAAAAAAAATTATTTAACAACTATAATCAAATATATATTTGATTACGAATGCTAAATATTTTTAAATTTAACTAAATCTATGTTAATTGAAAATAAAATTATGTCAATTTTATGCACACCCACCGCATAATTATTTCTACCGACAGATATTAATTACAAAAATAACAATAATAAATAATAATAATAATAATAATCTTAACTTGTTGTCAAGCAGTGCTGCCTCCACACATCCAAATGCTGGTGGTGGTGGCCACGGTGGTGCTCACGGCGGCGCTGCTGGTTCACCGCCTCCACACACCGCCGGAATTCCCTTTTCTCTTCTTTCCCAAAACCATCAACTTCTTCTTCCGCCTTTTCAACTTCATCGAGGTCGTCGTCGTTCTCGTCCTTGATGAGATGCAATCTCAACCGTCCATCTCCGCGACACGCCCGAAGAACATCGGTGCGCTCGATCCTAACCTCGTCGAGCTCCAACCTCCCATCCTTCCTGACCGGGCGGAGATAAAAATTGGGCTGACCATGGTGGTTCAACGTGGACAACGGCGGCGGAAACTTCCTCTCCCCCAGCCTCCGCCGCCGTACCCTTACCTGCATGCACCCACCACCACCACCACCATCCTCCACCGCCATCATGTCATCACTCACCAGCCTCTCGTCGGAGCTCTCGAACCCGAGGCTCTCGGTGCAGGACGTCAAGCCATCAACGTCGGCATCGACATCGTGGATGAAAGCGACCCGGGCCGGGTGGTTCCTCGGCTTGGCGAGGAGGGAGGAAGATTGGAGAATATTGGGGGATTTGGATTGCATGAAGATCAATCCTAAACCCAATCCATGGGATTGTTGCAATTTGGAATTATGATATTTATTATGAGCTTGATCATGGCTGGACTGTTGCAATTTGGTGAAGGTCAACAAAAAGTCAACACTTTTTCTGTACAAACTTATCATCATCATCATTTTTTTGTTTTTGGTTTTTGGAGTTTTTGGAAATTGTTTTTGGAAAATTAATAATGGGATATTTTAGAAGGAGGAGAAGGTATTAATAATGGTGGCTTCTTTAGAAAAGATAGGAAATAAAAATAAATGTGCCAACTCCAACAGGTGTGATGAGCTGGACATATACCTGAAAAAAAATAAAATTACTAAAAAAATGAAAAATTATTGGTTAATTCATCCCTTATTATAATCCATATCTTTAGATTAAGTATAAAAGATTATTTCAAAGAGATATGAACAAGTATAATTTTCAAATGGAATAAATGGGTATGTTTAAATTTACTCTTCTTTCTAATGATTATAGAAAGGAAGAATTATTCTCATATCCATCTGGTTTGTTGGGGTGTGAGACATGGGTCAATGGTGATAATCCACAAGCCTTGGAGTGAGGGAGAGATGATTGAAATTGTTGGCATTTTGTCTGGTTTATATATATATATATATATACTTTTTTTTTTTTTCTTATTTATAGATGAATAGTTTGACATAATTCTGTCAATAACCAAAAAGTCATATTTGGTTTTGAGATAGATGTCCACGCTCTTTCATATGGTATCAGAATCCTTTAAATTCAAACGGGTATAGGTCCAATAAAAAAAAATTGAGATCCGATTCAACATTGATAACCCAAAAGAGACACCATATTAAGGGGGCAGGTTGAGAATCCTACATTAATAAGGTGAGGATATCTCTAAGTGTTTATAAAGTAGGTGAACTACTCCTCTCATTATCAATTGATTTTGAGATAGATATCTACACTCTTTCGCATTCTCTATGATTGAGCACAAAAATAAAATTTGGACAAGAGAATGGAGGTAACTCTTTTTATGAGCTTGTGGATTTCCATGTTCTCATCAAATTAATGAAAGTTGTTTAAGTTTAAAGCAAAATTCAAGGTTCAAGGCACGTTTATCAAGAGATTCAAAAACTCCGTACAACATTATGTCGTCTTATCAACTTGTAATTAATTTCTTATGGAGTTCCTTGAAAGTCAAATATTTTAGGGTCGGAACGATTTGTCTCGTAAGAATAGTAGTCAAGATGTATGAAAGATGACTTAAAAACTCACGGATATAAGAGAACCACTTGCAGAAAATAGTGCCCATACCACTCAAGATTACTACCAACAAGAGAGGTAGCTTGATGTGACGAGCACCACTTTTAATAATCTCGAGTTCGAATTCAGCGATAATAATATAATAACCAAGATAATAACCAAGGGAGTGATGAAATGAAAAAAATCACTCAGAATCAGCATAGCAACTACAAACAAAATATAATTCTTAAAAAACAGTGGGAATCTCTATACAAAATCTCAGTTTCATCTTCAGCAAGTTGTCTTGTCTCTATGAATCCTAGATACATGGGAAACTCACCATAAGCTTTCTCCTGTCCATTACAAAGTTTTAAATGGCCATTCACAATCAAATAACTCTCACAAATTAAGTTTAGTAACTTTTGAAACTACAGCCATGTTAAACAATTTAGACTACAGAAATAACTGAGAACAAAATCATTTCAGTATTAGCATATGAAACAGCAAACTATAAATCATATCAACAACATCAATAGGATCTTGAACTGAAAAGTTCGTTTCAAGTGTAACAAAGACTTTAGGGTAGAATAATATACTCCACATAAAAAATTACGTTAATAAGTTCTTGAACTTTTTTGTTTCATTTTTTAAACAAATTAGTCTATATTCACGTTTCTAAATTGACCTCATCATTGATATCTTTTTTCTTGTATCCGTGACTGTTTAAGGCAACTCACGCACACTTTGACTATTGTCATGGGACGTACCGCCTGACCCTACAACATTTAGATATCAAAAAATATGTAAGAAATGAATTTCTAGGTGGATGGTCACCATAGATTGAACTCATAGTTACTTACGACCCTCTAGACTACTAGGTCACTCCACAATGGTTAGTTCTACCATTGGTATCATTATTAACAAAATGCTAAACTTAGAATTATGCTTCTACTTAGTCTGTCTAGAGCATATCATGTCAACTGACTCCATATTAATCTTATGCACACATCACATCAGTATTTCACTGATAAATAAAAGCATCATCCAAAGTTTAGGAACATAAACAACTCATGAGAGTTAAGTTTTGAGGAGTACTCACAGACTAAATGCAATGAACTTTATGAGCAAATGATTATAACATGGTTAGAGATATAGCAGCAGAACGGAGTTTTATGCCATCTTCATCCCATTTGGACAATGGTGCAGTTGCTCCGGCAACAAACACCTACGAAAAAGAAAGCACTATGTAAGGATCATAAATCCGATGACTTTTTTTTTCTTTTTTTGATATCCATGACTGTCCGGGCCAGCTTTCACGCACCTCGACTAATGTCACGGGCAAACCGCCTGACCCTACAACATTAGGATGCCAAGGAAACTCATAGGAAATTAATTTCTAGGTAGATGACTACCATGGAGAACTCTACAATCAACTAATAAGATTTTTGTTGACATGAACGATTAGCTTAAATCAATTCTAATTTATACAAATTTTACCCTTTTTATTTTGAAATCATACAAATTTTACCCTTGTCATAAAGGGAGTCAAATGGCTCAAACTCAGGTCTTCAGCAGAGTAAGAAGTTTAGTACGTAATGTGTGAATTGAGTATCACAAACCTGTCCACTATTAACAGTTGCTACTAATGCAACATGTTGTTCGCCCTTTCCAAACTCGTAGAAATAGTAAGTCCTGAATTTGAAGAAACATAATCAGTGGAATGAAAATATGAAAAATAATTATTCAAACTGCTCACTTGAAAAAAAAAAATTACGGTGAAGTATTCTCAAGTAAGATACAAGCGTCTAACCATATTATATTTGGTTGTCAAGAAAACTTAATAATAAATCTTAATTAGGTGACTTGAAATCATCATGTCTAAGTCTTTTATAATTTACCTTATAATGTCAACCTATAGAAGTCTATAGAAGTCTATTTCATAACAAATTGCAGGAGTTCCAGAGATAAAGTTCACAGTCGTTCACATATCAGGAGTGTATTAAAATGTGACATCAACTTGAAACAACATGACATGTTATGCAGTATTTAAATGGACCAAGAATATTTTGATCGTGCTTGATACCGATCTATAGGTTTTGAATATACAGCAAGAGAGTCCTATTTATGTTCACTCTAGAAGAGTAATCAATTTTTCTCCTGGACAAGTCAAAAGCACAGTAGGCATATCTGAATAGAGTAAGAGATCTTATGGGTTGCTCGGGTCACTATGTTTTTATTTTATTATTTATCTTATATTAGTATACTTCAAAGGTCCTAAATCACATTTGGTGAGAACACCATCCTGTGTACTTGATTTGGGAGGGATACCTTTTTTGAGACTTTTGGCACATGTGACACTCAGTAAACGATTGTGTTACACAATGATAAACGTGACGTGGCGGTCTATCATCTGCCACGTCAAGACAAACGAGGACTCTTTGATGTGCTAATTTCGCCTCCATTTTTGTAAGACATTCGGTCTATCATATAAAGAGCTTGTGAGCCCTTGCAAAGGTGTGTCTATGGTTAGGTTTAATTTCTCTCTTTTGGGTTGCTTGCGCGATTTCTTTAACTAGTCATCGCCTCTTGTTCTAATTCTCAACAACCGTAGCCATTTATGAAAACTCCAGTTGCCTTTTTGTGTACAAGCTCTGTCTATAGTAAGCCTTCTTTTTGTATTATCCAATCCAATTCTTTCATTTGTCTTAATTTATTCTTTTTCTTTCTTTTTTCCAACTACTTTCATTTGTCTTAATCATAACTTGTTTTTCATTGAAATTAAAAATAAAAAGGGCACCTTGTAGCACAATTACCTGAAATTTTCATCTTCCTTAATTTTAAATGTTCGGGCAGAAAATATATTTGCGCCACCTATGGTTGTCGGAACACCAAAACCAAAAGCTAGAATAAGATACTATGGGAAGATGAAAGATAGTAAATGTACCAAACAATTGAAAATCATAATGACCAGAAAAATAATAATAATAATAAAGCGAGAAAAAAGAGAGAAAAAATCCCCACAAAAAAGTTACTTGTATAGCATATTGAACCCAAAATGCAGAAATATAACGCTAATGTGTACCTGGAACAAAGATTTTTGCAGCCTCCCTCAAGGTACCTATATCGGTAATATCTTTCGCCTGTTTTTTGCAAGAATGAAAGCTGCTAAAAATGTTGTCCATACTACATAAACAAAACTAAATAGGCATGTATGTAAAACTAAATGAAATTTTCTTCTAAAAGTTTGTAATTAGCAACTTCAAAAACCAAATTGGGAAGCTCAGATACTAAGGAAATTGTCTTGGACGTAATAGGTACAAAATATTGTAACATTTCATTTTGATTTTCTCTACGTAGCTCCTTGGTATGATAGAACCACCAAGCTTAGAAAAGGTTGCTAGATATAAACTATTTAACAAGAAATCAATGCTCTTTAGAATTACCAACGATTAGGAAAAAGAAGACGGGTATCAGAGAGCCGAGGGAAGCATTACAAAATGAATTCAATGTTGGGCATTTTGGTTGTAAGACTTGAAAACTTTACCGCCATCATTGAGCTACCTCTAAAAAGGTGATCTTAAGTTGATTCGTCGGACGAGTGACAACACTTAGAACTTCAGAGCTGTGTTAACCATCAAAGCAGAAAAGAATACAAGAAAATGAACAAATGTTATTCTTCAAGTTTGATTGAGCTAAGCATATTTAAAAGGTGAAAAGATCTATTCTTGCAAAAAAAAAAAAAAAAAGGGAGCTTTATCCTACCTAGAAGTCAAATACAAGCTAGAATAAACAATACAAACAAGAGGAAATATCATTACCCATCAGGAGAACCAAACTGTGCTGCAAAGGTTTTTGTTTTTGCTTTATCTCCATAAAGAGAGAGTCCAGCACTATAATCCTACAAACACCAAGCACATAACTCAGAGAGCTGCAAATAATAAACCTTATACAATTACAAGAAAGGACCCCAATAAAAAAAATAAAAATAAAACCGTCACAAGGATACGCAAAGCCAAAGGAAGGGAAGGCGTTGAGCTAAGTTGAAGTCTTTAAATAATCTATTTACTTCTTTCAAGCTAAATGTTCCACACAATAGAAATAAGGCTGCCCTCGACTAGGCACGTCCCTTATCTCTAAATAGAAAGATGGAACAACGCCTAATCTGGAGTGTCACGGATATTTATGACAGACACATACACACCTCTTCCAACATCGAGTGACACTAATAGTTGCAACAAACACACACCCACTACAGCTCTTAGAAACACATCGGCACAAAATACATTTGTAAATCATGAATAAACAACACTCAAGTTCAACTCCATCAGAAACATGTTTGCACAAATCACATCACTAAGGACCAAGAGTAATTTATGAACCAACGATCGTCTAACCATCACGAGGTGTCAATCCATGGTGACCACACCACCTACCTATGAATTAATTTCCTACGGGTTTTTTTGACATGCTGGCCTGAGCAATCATGGCTATCCAAAAAACAAATGATGGTCTACCATAGTACTTCTCAAGGAATCTAGTGATAAAGATTCACCTAATTGCAAGAATAGAATTATCAGCTATTATTTCTTTACATGAAGATCGCAGTAGCCTCTTGTGTGGGATACACCAAGAAATCAGACCCTGTCTAAATCCCACCTAGTAAACCAATTATACAACTCTAAACCCCAAAGTTAGAATTTCCCATAAAATACATATCCTTCTTTTTGTCCAAGCACCTCGAAGGACATGCAGTCTGACCCTACAACATTTGGATATCAAAAAAACAGGTAGGAAATTAATTTCTAGGTTGGTGACCGTCATAAATTAAACTCACAACCTTTTGGTTTCTTAATGTTCTTTTGGACATTAGGCTACCCGGGCCCTGGTGGTTAACTTACCCATCAAAATACCGATAGGCATTTACGAGAATCTCGCATAGCCCTGAAGCTAGATCCTTCTGCTCAATACCATTGACACTAATAGCAACCAGTCATGCTATGCTAACTACATCAATGATTGAATTATACATATTGGTGGAAGCAAAGCTAACACATATAACACTACGAAACAAACAGAAATCAGGTAGAATAAGAAAAGTGATATAAACAGTGTTTTTTGTGGGTATATACCTCAGGCTCAGTGAGGTCTTCAAACTGGGGAGGCACTCGAATGGAAAACCCATTGCCATAAAATTGAAACCAAGACTTTGTATTGGCTAATCTGGGAAGGCCCTGTTTCGAAGATGGGGGAATTTCTGAAGATTGGGCAAGTGGGCATTTTGGGAACAGGGAAATTAGGGAGAGTGAAGCTGTTTTGAGAATGAAATGTCGCTTGGAGTTGGAATTCAGAGTTGCAGAGTCCGGAGGAGCGGCGGCGGTGGGCTGAGGGGCGGCGGAGGCAGTGTTTTGGGGCGGGTTTGGAGGGTGGAGGCATAGAGAAAGAAGAAGGGCCATGGGGAAATTAGGATAACTTTCATCATCCACTGAAAGAAAATGAGAGTCATAAAGTGGGTTTGTTTTATTTGCAATAAGGATGTGAATTTCATCTTCCAAATGGGATTCTTTGGTATAGGAAACTCTTATTTTGCTTCTCATTCAATTGAAAATTTATAACGTTCTTTTTTAGTTTAATGGGATACAAGTAGGAGCGTACAAAAAAAACCCGACAATCCGAACAATCCGGACTACCCAACCCAAATCGTAAGGGTTGGGTTGGGTTGGGTTATAATTTTTTTGGGTTGGGTTGGGTTATGATTTTGTAGTTTTTGTTGGGCTGGGTTGATTCTTGGGTTGGCAAGTTTTTGGCTCGTTCAACCCAACCCAACCCGAATTAAGAATATTATATATAATATGTGTATGTATGTAAGATAAATTAATAAGATAGATTTTTAACATATTTTGTAAATGTTCTAAAAAAACAATATGAACTAATAAGATTGGTAAAATGTTGAAATATAGTATCATACATTTTTTTTAAACATATTGTAGGTCTATGGATTGAGTCTTAGATAGAAAAAATGAGGGTAACATAACCCGAGAACCCAACCCAACCCGGAGATTTAGGGTTGGTTGGGTTGGTTTACACGTATGCATAAGGTTGGACGGGTTGACAAATTGACCAACCCAAAAAATTGGGTTGGTCCAAAAAAATTATTCAACCCTATTCAATCCGAATCATGTACACTCTTAGATACAAGTTTAAACTTGTAATCTCTTAGTTATGGATAACATAAATGAAAGTGTATAAAAGATGTTTATGAACCAACAACTATAAAGTTGGAAATGGAAATTCAAGTAATACACTTGTCATTCAACAAGATCATAGCATGGATTTATTAAAAAGAAACGAATCCTCTCTAGGCTCTAAAAGAGTCTCCCTCGAGACTCCATTGTGAGAGAAACTAGGCACAAGGGTGTGTTACTTTCTTTCTTCTTTTGAAAAGAGCTCTGTTCAATGAACAAAGCAGAAAGAACCGAACACTCAAGTTGGTGTATTTAAATTAATGGTTATTTCAAATAGAGAGTTGAACGGGTGGAGCATTTATCGACGATTCTCAATTTCCACAAATCTCATAATCTTACACATCTCTCTATCTAGTTTTATCTATGGGTGTATGTACAGCTTTATTTCCTTTTTTTCCTTCGGAAAAATGGAAGAGAGTTCAACATGAGAGGTGAGTTGTAAAAATGGAGGAAAGAGAGAATCAAGAGAGAGAGAAAAAAAAATGTTATTTTATTTAAAATTTAACCATGGTTAATTTTAAAGTTGGATGAGAGACTATTTTTAAACTTAATTCAAAGTTGGAGGGCTAAACTTGGACATTTGAAACTCTAAGGACTAAAATGGAACAACTCTCAAAGTCTAGGGGCCAATATTAGACTTTTGAAAGTCTAAGGACTAAAATGAAACAACTTTCATAGTCTAAGGACTAAAATAATATTTTAACCTTCGTTCTCCTTTGCTTGTTTTCTCTCGTTAAGATCTTTCTTTCAATTTTATGGGTTGCTTGTTTTGTGGTTTGTTGGTTTTCTGTTAGGGTAGTTTTAGTTTTTAGTCTTTTTTAGTATGTATTGGTTGTTGAACTCTTCTAATAATACTAAGGGTGTATTTAGTGGAGGGATTAAGATTAAGTTAATAGGTATTAAGTTAGTCTGAGTATTAAGTTAGTCTGGGGATTAAGTTAATCTGTGTTTGGTGCAGG
>JBBMEF010000021.1:8065056-8075862 GCA_037832685.1 Sicyos baderoa | reverse complement strand
ATTAAAATAATAAATAGTTGATATATAACAAAAGAATTAAAATAATAGATGAATATATATTTAACTAAATTTAAATTAAAAAAGTTGATTTTAAAAAATAAAAACTGAAGGATAAAAAAAAAAAAAAAAAAAAAAAGAAAAAATTGAAAAAGTTGATTTTAAAAAATAAAAACTCAAGGAAAAAGAAAACAGAAAATAAATAAATAAAAAGAAAAATTGAAAAAGTTGATTTTTAAAAATAAAAATTGAAGGAAAAAGAAAACAAAAAATAAATAAATAAAAAGAAAAACTGAAAAAGTTGATTTTTAAAAATAAAAACTGAAGGAAAAAGAAAAAAAAAAAAAAAAAATCACCTGAGATTTAAATCTGAAAAGTCAGGGAGAAAGTAGTAATATATGACTCATGGATACCAATAAAGTTAAAGGCTAATATTGTTTAAAATATGTGCGGTTTTAAATATAAACATATACATCAAAAATGAAACACACAGAAAAAGAGAAAAGAAACTCCTTTTGGAAGTTTCTCATTTTTAAGCCAAATATTAGAAACGTTTTTTTTTTTTTTTTGGGAACAAGAAACGGGAACGGTTACCAAACAAGTCTGTTTCTCAAAAAAGAGAAACATAAACGAGAAACAGTAAACGAGAACGTTACCAAACGGGCCCTACATATACAATTTAATGGTAATTTGTTTTTTATTTTAATAAATAAAGTGGGTAATTTGTGTTTTTGAAACCAAACAAACATCATTAAAATTCAACATAAACATACACCAATTAAATATAAGAAGCTTAGATCGAGCATTGGTCTCAACCCACATGTCAAATTGGAACCAAACAAAAAAAAAACAAAGAACTACCCATCTTGGAACTACCGAAAGTCAAAAGGTCAATTTGAATAAATGTCTTTTTACACAATGGGTAGTATAAAGTTCAGAGGTAACAACCCAACAACCTAATTTCGACACACCAAGTATTGAGTTTTGAAGCACTTTAAGAATTAAACATGTATCTATACTACTACTCATTGACGACCATGAATCCTCCAAAGTAAAAAAAATTAGAAGGAGCTCTAGAATCATAGAAGGGCGAAGCTCACCTCAAAAAGTAAACCCAAATATCATTAAATTAGAAGAACCTTTGTCAATAAACTCTATGTCATCTAACTCGAGTTCGCAAACCAACAAAAGTTACTCATTCTATCCGATATGGCTGAAACACAACCAACACCGATATTCCATCGATTGATTCAATGCACAATCCTATACTCTTCTTAGAAATTTTTCCATCTATAATAGTATCCAAAACATGTTTTTTACCAAATAAAGAAGCTTCTTACGAAAAATTGCCACTCATTTTGATAATAAGTTTGAATTTGAATTGTTTGGAGTTGTGACAAACACCACAAAAACAATATTATAATATGCTTGAAGTAGACTATATTGGAGAGGGAGAAAATTATAGTAAAAAAGAGATAGCATTGGAACACCAAGGAATAGGGAGAGATTAATTAGTAAAGAGGGTTGGACGAATAACATGGTGGAGAAAGATAATAAAGACAAAATAAAACCCATAATATCATGGGGAATTTGCATGTATATTACAATAAGGCAAAAAAATTGAGTAAATATTAACTTTTTAAAAATATTTGCAAATATAGCAAAATCAGATTGATAGACTCCATCAATAGTGTATGATGGAGTCTATCAGACACTATTGATGGACTCCATCAATAGTACTGTCTAATAGACTCCATCAATAGACTTCATCAATAGTGTCTGATAGACTTCATCAATAGTGTTTGATAGAGTCAATAAAAAAAATTCTATATTTACAATATTTTTAAAAAATTGTATAATTCTAATACAGAGTAGGAAATTTGCTATACAGCGCAAATTCCCTAATATCATTATAATATAAAGTTGGTTTAACTTTAATTTGTTTAATCTTGAAACTTTTCCCTTTTTTTGAGTTCTTTCCCTTTTGTTATTGAATTTTATAAACATTTGCTTCAGTACTCATATATGAAAAAGTGACCATTTTTTTTTTTTTGAGTTTATATATTGAGGGAGGAAACAAATACCGATCTCCAAATTCGAACCATAATCGTAGAGTTGAAATAAATGAACATCAATCAAAATAATTAATTGTTCAATCAATCTATTTGATAAAAAAAAAAAAAAAAAAAAAAAAACTATTTTAAAGTTTGTATATACTAATATTTTATCATGAACTCCATAAATGAACGATATAATATTCATGTGTGATGAGTAGTAACTACGTGTCAACATATAGTAGTATTATATATACTTCTGAATTAGTATATGATTTTTGTGAATTAGTATATGATTTTTAAACTCAAAATTCATAAAAAAAAAGTATGAGAATTAATTAGATTTCTCTTTAGTTGAATTGTTTCATTTTATTTGACCAAACAACATTAGTAACATGTCATTTAATAAAATTGTTTTGTTACATTATTACAATCATCTAACATGTTTTATTACACTCGTTTTTATTGAACCGATTTAACGATTACGAGATTATAATTTTGAATCCTCAACTGAATGTTAACCAACATAAAGGCAAACAGTCAGGCCTAATGTTATTATATGATCCATCTATCACAAAATACAACAAGGCAAACTAGAACTTGAACTTGAGAAACATAGAGAATTTGTCTGATGAGGGCGGATCAGAATATTTTCCACTGAGAATTTGCGATGCAACATACTGATTTGCAGCTTCTGTATAATGAGTTCCATCCCAATTGACATACTTCGAGCTATCGTTGCAGCTCCTCGCGGTGACCACCGTCCCGTTCAACGTCTTCGTTAGCCCGCAGTTGACTCGACTATCGAAGTTGAGCGGAGGACCACCATAGCCACAGCAAGCCATAATAGGTTGTTCAAAACCTGTGATCATAATACAAAAAAGCAACAATGAGTTCTCGAAAACAGACGCGAACACTTTCTTTCAAACTCATTCGAAAACGGGTCGACCTAGTCGAGAATAATTGGCGATAAGATTCAACTTGATAGCGTAGATATCGACGTAGGTGAAGATGGCATCTGGGAATTGAGCTTGTAGTTTTTTAGTTAGATCATGGAGCTGGGAATTGAAGAGTTGAGCAGCTTGGTTGTTTGAAATGAGGCATCCGAATTCGTCAAGTTGTGAATGGCTATTTCCAAATGTTGCAATATTCTGAGCCAAGCACCCTAAAGGACCTGTGTTGTGGATCCAAAAATTTCTTGCCCCTTCATAGTATAGTCTCTGAAAATAATATTAAATTTAAAATTGTCCTTCGATCAATCTATAATTAGGGGAATTTGCATATATATTATAATAAGGCAAAAAAATTACATAAAAAGCAAAATAATAAAAATATTTACAAATATAGCAAAATTAAATTTATAGACCCATCAATAGTGTCCGATAGAGTTTATCAATAGTATCTAAAAAAAGTTGTTATATTTGCAATATTTTTAAAATGTTGCTATAATTTTAATGTGGGGTAGGGAATTTGCTATAGAGTGCAAATTCCCCTATAATTACCGCACATTATTGATTTCTTGTTATATTTTCATCTTTCTAATATAATTAATTTCATTAAAATTATTCTTGAATCCATCAATAATTGTGTAAGAATATTCAGTCCACAAGTGTTCAAAACTAAGTTATAAAATTGTTCAAATTAAACACATGAAGAACACCTTGAATCTAACTAATAAAAAAATTAAGTACCCCAAACTCAAAAGGTGAAATGTTCAAATTTAGCTTAAAAGGCATTTAAAAACTATTGTCCATAAAATAGTTTTGCCTCAACAACCTGAGGCAATAGGGCTATTTCATAATCATTTAGTTTTAATTGAAAAAATTAAGCCTATAAATCTACCTATAAATTTATTTATTTTGTTATCGATTTTCTTACCAAACTATATTTCAGAAATTAAAAAGAAAAAGAAAAGCTAGTTTCCAATTTTTTTAAAAAAAGATTTTGACTATGCTTTCTATAAGAGATAAAAAAAAATGTATATATTGAGAGAAAGCAAACTTAATTTTCAAAAAATAAAATATTAAAGATGATATACTGTTTCAATCAAAATTAATCCAGTGAAAATTAAAGTAGAAAACAGTATATATAAACAAGGGGGAAAATATATGATTTGATCATGAGAAAATGATATAGAATTTTTTTTATTATTGTCCACCTCTATTGTTTAGGACATACGACCTGGTCTTACAAATCCATCATCTTAAGAACTTCAAAACTTTTTTTGACCAATTGAATCATTCCATGATAGTTGAAATCGATATAGAAATTAGAAAGTATTGACTTGATTGAGTAGTGGTAATTAATTACCTGAAGACCAATCTCAAACTCAGTTAAAATGGTGGATATTGCTTGATCCATAGAAATTTTAGAGTAAAATGCAGAAACAAGGTCATTTTGTCCAATGTCAAACATGTAAACCCCCTTCTTGAAGTATTTCTCTACTGGTAGGAACTTGTCAATTTTCTTATCACCTGGAACAAACAAAAAAACATAGTTAATATAGGTAATTAATAATAGGGGTGTACAAAAGGAACCGACAACCCGAACAATCCAAACTACCCAACCTAAATCTTAAGGGTTGAGTTGGATTATAAATTTATTTGAATTAAACTGTGTTATGATTTTATAATTTTCGTTGGATTGAGTGAATTTAGAGTACCTTTGGCTCGAAGCCGAAGAGTCTTAGCTTTGAAATAGAGGAACTGGTTGACTTGAACCCCAAAGGAAAAAGGGCTAATATATGCACCATTTGCAGCAAGAACCGTGGAACCACCGGCCGCGTAGTTGCACCCGGTTCTGAAACTCGGCCTCCCCACTGAATCCAAATACGCTCTCAAATATGGCATCCCCATTGCATCCACTGCACCATATTTATTTTTTAGGAAATTTATGCTCACCAGCACATTCTACTTCTAGTATTATATTTGCAGCATAAATTTTAAAATAATTTATTTATAGCACATAATTTTTATCAATAGTAAAATGCAATCAAGTGATAGAATAAGTCTATCATTGATTGAATTTTATCAATAATAGATTAAATTTTATCAATAATAGAACTTGTCAATAATAAAACTCTAACACTGTTTGAACAGTAATAGAGCTCAATTTAAATTTTCTATTATAAATGATTTAATTTTGATTTTATGCTAGGGATATAAATACTTTCTCATTTCTTATTATGTATGCAAAATTCCTTTTTTTATTTTTATTTTTCTCTTTGCATTATATCATATTAATTAATATATTCCATACAACTATATAATAATACCTTTATATTTGAATCTCTGATCTGTTAGATGAGCTATGTTTACTAAACTAATTGAATATATATATCATAAACCTAATGACATAATAATATTCAAAAGATTATACATTTTGTTGAATAAAACAAAAATTAATCTTCATGCAAAAACATGTTTTAGCTTAATATTTAAGAGGATTTTATTTAACTAAGATATAATAAACTCAATTTATGATAATCACATATTTAAATTTTAATTTTGTTGGCTTTAAAAAAAAAATATAGTAAAATTATACAATTGTCTTGTAATTGAGGTGTGTAAATTGATATATTTAAACCCACTCACAAATTTTATAAAAGAAATATATATATATATATATATATATATATATATATTGATACAACAATATTAAAGGAGGTGAATTTGAACATGTAAGCTCATGATTACTATTACTAAGTCATACAATATGTTAGTAGAAGTATGCTATTTTAACCGTAAAAATATACTTTTAGTTCTAATATTTTAAGTGAGAAGTTTCTATTTAATTTTTATTTTTCAAAATTAAACACTTTTAATTATAACATTTTAACAATTCTCCATTTTGATCTCTATATGCCTATTGAGTGTTATTTTTTAAAAAATTAATAAAATAAAAAATAAATTTTATAGTATGATGAAAATAATCACATCATTAATTTATTTAAATTTTAAGTTAGTCTAGTTAGTATTCTAGTTACTTTAAGTCAGCGATATTAATATACATCCATTAATTAAAATATTATAGATTCAAATCATCCATTCTTAATTACAGTAGAACTAAAAAAAAATATTATGTTGAAATTCCTACCATCTTCCATGCTGAAAATGTGAGAGGCTGCATACTTTTATAGAATATGATATTATTCATCTCAATATAAATTAATTTTGAGATATATATATGATATCAAAACTTATTAAACTAAAATAGGCGTTTGGTCGAATAAAAATTAGCTTGACACTATCTCACATTATCGAATATTGAATGGTTTGGGGATGGATGGCGATAAGATTATGCTATCATAACCTATTGAAAACCGAGCTTCAGTAGTGGGATTTATGTGACATTCAAAACGTAGAGCTCCCCTACCCATGGAAAGTTTTACTGTTTGTACAAAGTGTGAATGGTAAAATATTTGATTTGGAAATATAACCAACTACTTTTGAATTAGAAAAGAAACAAACTGGTAAAAACAGAAATGAAGATGAAATCAAACAAATCAAGTTCTTATAATGAAGATGAAATAAAAACACATTAAAAAAAAAAAAACAGATCAATTTGAAAACAGAGCATATATGTATAAACAAACTGGGAAAAGTAAAATTGATGAAAGAAGAAAAGCGTACTGAGAAAATCAATGATGAGGCGGCCATTGCAGAACCTTCCAGACGAAGCGCTGTTGAAGTAAGTTTCTCCATACGGCGGCGACACGAGTCTGAATCCCTTGCCGGCGAGCAGCTCGCCGGTGTCGGAGTTCGAATCGCCGAAGTTGAACACCGCCGGATAATCCAACTCAGCCGAAGAGCTTCCACAGCGGAAAATCGTCGAACACATTGCGAGCGCCAACGCGAAGAGCTTGGTGAAAGAAATCGCCATGGCCGATGAAGAAATCAGATCGGTATTCCGGCGGGATCTTATCGGCGGAGGGAAGAAGGTTAGGGTTTAATTCAAGGAAAAGCAACGTGAAAGGTCGAAGCTAAGCTTTCTCTTCTCTTCCACACACTGATTTTCATGGATGGTTAATTTTTCTGCAGAGAGATTGAATCGAAAATGGCGGTTTTAATGGCGGAGCTTCAACGAATTGGGGGAATATTTGAAGTTTCTTTAAGTCGTTATTGATTTAGCCTTATTTATAGTTTAGTCCATATATCTCTCTAAATTGCTTTCTTCCCCTTTTTATTTATTTTATTTTATTTTATTAGTATAAATTTTGAGAAGTTGATTACAAATACCGATTCCATTTGGAATAGATTATCGTGGTGTGAAAATGGACTAACATCAAACCCGATAACCAATCACGTCACTGGCCCATTCGGTTCCATTTTTTATTTTCTATTTGGCAAAAAATTTCATTATTTTATGTAAAATTAATTTTTATTGTTTAGTTCATATATCTCTCAAAATTGCTTTCTTCCACTTTTATTTTCTATATATATTATTTTTCAATTACTTAACTATAGTAAACTATATTATCTCAAAAAAAAAAAAAAAAAAAAAAAATAAAGTAAACTATATATCTATTTGCATGGTAGGCAAATAGATGGACCTCTAGGGTATTTATTAGTTCTTTTTTCATTGGTTCAATAATAAGTTAATAAAAAAAAAATTATAGGAGAGATTCAAAAACTTTTCATCTCTAAAAGTAACCCATATGCATTAAACTTAAACTAAAATATGAGTATTAAATAACAATTTTTGAGTTCAAACGTGTGACAGTAACAGTGAAATTGAAATGAATAAATTTCTAACAAGAAAATCCACTGCACCACTGACCCTCGATATATTTGGGCTTAATGATGTACTTAGTTGTAAGCTTTTATTATTATTTTTTTTTTAATCTACTTGAGGGACTAGTGAGATCTAAATAATAATAAATATGATTATTTAAAAAAAAAAAAAACAAATATAATCATACATATTAATAAGTCAAAATATTTTAGAATCAAGTCACATATTTTCTTATAATGATGATATTAATGAGTATTTATAATATATAATACTAGTATTACTAAATGTCAAAAAAAAAATACTGATATTAGGAAATATTTATCATGCACTGATTATAGATATAAATATTTTATAATTTACTTGTATTTCTAATTAATTTTTGAAAAAGAATTCCATTTTTTTTTAATCTAGCATGAAAAATAATTAGAATTTGAATTGAGTTCTAAGATATTATTTAGATTGAAACTAACCAATGTTTTGGGTTGATAAACAATATGAATTTTGTTAGTATGTCTCAATTTCATCTAAAATCGTACTTTTGTTACTTAAATACTATTTGATAATTCGAACATGTTTGTGAAGTTTTAATTAAATGATGAATTAGCTAATACATTTTTTCCTCTTTTGTATAAGAATGTGAGTATTGATTTAAAATTAAAGTTTGAGTACATAGACAGAAAAATGATAAGTTAACATACTTTGGGGAGAAGGAAAAACAAAACATTTTACAAGCAAAATGGTTGTTCAAAATTTCCTTGCAAGGGGGCACTTTTTTTCCTTCCATTTTCATTTTCCAATGGGATAAAATTTTACCTTTTAATTTGTTTTTGTTTTTTTGTTGAAAAATATGAACTGGAGTTTTATTTATTTAATTAATTTGAGTGTGTTAAAATGGAAGATAAAGGAAAGAGTTCACCTGAAGAAAAATGTTTATATATAGTGAAAATGAGTAATATTTTCTAATTTTAGAGGATTGCATATGGTGGAATTTTAATTAGATATGCTGTCCAAAAGAAAAAATAAATAAATATATTTTATGAGTCTTAGCAAACATTTCTATGGTAAGTAAATAATAATAAAAATATAAACAAATAAGCTACTTTTCGATAAGGCGTGTGATTTTATTTTTTTTCTTCCCTTTTTTTAAATCCCTTACTTTTTCCACTCTTATCACATCATACTATCTTAAGGAGTTCCTTAAAGGAAAAATCATTTTTGACTTAAAAGCCTATTTAAGTGGTCAATCGATATAAGTCTATTTAGACAATCTTGACTTAAAGTCAATGTATAGACGATCTTGAAGATTGAAGCTTGATGGTTTTGAAGATTGAAGCCTATTTATAGGCGGTCTTGAAAATTGAAGCCTATTTTAGGCATTAGGTTTCTAAAAAGCTTATGTTTGAGTTTTCATGCACTTCAAAAGAGAGGTTTGGTCTAACTAATTAGACTTACCTATTTTAATTTTGACAAAAATTCTAAATAAATCAATTTTAATCCATTTAATTTTGAGACAATATTAATTTATAATTTGCCTAAAATATAATTTAATTTTGCCATTAGATTTTAAGATAATGACGTGGCGGGCTTTGATTTGTCAAAATTTATATTCCAACACAATGAATATGTACTTTTTGTCAAATTATATTTGAGATTGATATACCAATCATTCATAAAAGTTGTCTTAAATAATATTACTCTAAGGAGAAATTTCTAGAAAGCTTTTTGTGTATAACAAAATAACATTCGACATGTTTGACACGTGCAAGGTACGTTAATAACATCTAGTATGATAAAAACAAGGGAAAAATAACAAACAAGGTAGGTTAATAACATCTAGTATGATAAAAACAAGGGAAAAATTCTTTTATAGTGAAGTCTAATTTCAATTTTTTTCTATATTTTTAAAGTTAAACATTTCATCTCTAATATTTAGATAACCTCATTCACAAAATAACAAACTTTTTAGTTACATAAAATAATATCGACTAAAATTATGAATAAATTAATTTAAAATTTTAATATATTTATGAAGTAATTATTTTAATTTTCATGTGAATTTAACTTTTTTTTAATAATATACAAATACACTAAAAAACCAATAAAAAATATTGAATTTTGAAACATATCCACCCTACTTCAATCTCAAATTAATGGCCAACTCAAAATATATCATTCACACTTTTAAAGTTCGATTCAAAATTTCTGCCTATCATTTGTTGAATGGAAAGAAAACAAAATAAATTTCTTTTTAAATAAAAGTTGTAATGAATGGACGTTTTGCTACTAACTTTTTACTTTATTATAAATATAATCAAATTTTAAAATATTTGTATTCATAATCATTAATATATTTTAATACTATATTATTTTATTAATACAATATTATATATTATTATTAATAATTATAATTTTTTTTTTAAAGTGATCATATCTACAATTATTTTATGAACTTTCTTTTAAATTTTTCAAAAAATAGTAAGTATATAAATTAGTGTGTTTTTTTTTATCCATTTATTTTTTTTTGTGCAAATCTTTTACCCATTTAATTAAAGTCATACAATTTATGTAAACATTAGAGATTATCGTAATGACCGATACTTCTTGAATATCATATTCGAACATATAATTTTTTTTTTTTTTCGGGATTGATATTATAATATTTGAAATAAAGTTAAAAGAATATCATAAATTTGAGTTTATTTATTATTTTCAATTACATCATTATCTGAGGATTGTATATTATGGTATTGATTAAAGAGTATATATACATCGATTAAAATATATAAAAAATTTCGTATCTTTATTAGACTTGTCCCAATTTTTTACTGATTTCTTTTCAAAAAGTTGCTATTTACATATTTTTATTTTTATTTATTTTTTACTATACAGGAAAAATTCCCTAATTTATAAATAAAAGGGTCAACTAGGGAAATAACTACTTTTGCTAAACTTAATAAAAAAATGACTACCAATTTAAGGAGTTTAAATGCATGTCTAAAACTTGAATTCTAGAATTAAAGAA
>JBBMEF010000021.1:8025594-8045070 GCA_037832685.1 Sicyos baderoa | reverse complement strand
TTGTTGGTTGTTAGGATGTATATTTATTCCCGTATTCTGAAGTAATAAAATTAAGAAAGAATTATTATTTCTTCATGTTGGTTGATATAATTAAAATTACCCCAATCCATGAGCTTAGGCTTTTGGATTGATTGGTGGTTTACCACAACTCAACGTGGTATCAGAGCAGGAGGTCATGAGTTCGAATCCCTGCCAAGTCGTTTCCTCCCCAATTAAAATTACCCCAATCCATGAGCTTAGGCTTTTGGATTGATTGGTGGTTTAACACAACTCAACACTTTGTGTGGTACTCTTGAAGATGGTCTTTACAAACTTCGCTCGACCCTAGTTTTGCCTTCCCCGCATTTGCGTCTCGGACATCCCTCCTCTGTTGTTATTAAATTTGTTCTTAAAGTTTGTAGGCTAGATTAAATTCAAAAGTCTCTGTTACCTTTTGTAATGCTTGTCAAAAGGCAAAGAGCCATAAACTTCCTTTTAATATCAATCAAGGTCGAGCTTCTCGTTCGTTGACGATTTTTTTCGTTACACATGGTTGTACCTTTTAAAATCTAAAGACAAGTCCACAACACAGTTATTCAATTTCAAAAAATGATTCAAACTCAATTTAATTGTTCTATTCAGAATTATCAAACGGATTGGGGTGGCGAGTTTCGTTCTTTCCATTCTTTCTTTGCCAGTCAAAGAGTTCTTCATCGTATCTCCTGTCCACACACCCCCCAACAAAATGGTCGGGTAGAACGTCGCAATCGACAAATAGTCGAAATTGGCCTTTCGCTTTTGGCTCATTCTGCTTTCCCAACGACGTTTTGGCCTTACGCTTTTCAAACGGCTGTTTACTTAATGAACCGTCTCCCGTCTTCAGTTTTGTCTAACTTATCTCCCTATTTTGTTCTATTCTCTAAACAACCCGATTACACCCTTCTACGCGTTTTTTGGTGTGCTTGTTTTCCTTTTCTTCGTCCTTATTCAAAGCAGAAATTGGATTTTCGATCAACTGAGTGCACTTTCGTTGGCTATAGCTCTAATCACAAAGGCTATTTGTGCCTTGGTCCCAAATCTGGTCGCTTATATGTCTCTCGCCATGTTGTTTTCAACGAAACCAGCTTTCCCTTTCAGTCTTCTCATTTTTCTGCCCCCTCTCTTCACAATCCTATCCCGAGTCAGTTCGTTGCACTTCCTTTATCTTTGAATTCCAACCCTCCCCCTCTTCAACGGTCGCCTACTCATTCCCCCATCCCCTCACCTACTCCTCACTCCATTCCTTCCCCTTCTCATGACTCGCTATGTACCTCTCCTGTGACACCAATCTCTTCCTCGGTAGCCCCTGAACCTTCCCTTTTTTGCGCCGCCCTCTGTCACTTATTCTCCCTCCCCTCATACCACTTCCTTTCCCCCTTTACTCACCACCTTTCCTTCTCAATCTATTTTCAATTCTTTACACAATCTCGTTCCATCTCCCCTTGTCTCCCCATCTCCTGCTCTTTCCAATTTAGATCCTACTGCCAATACCCATCCGATGATCACTCGCTCTAAACATGGCATCTTCAAACCAAAGGCCTGGCTTGCTTCTTCATCTGCCTCTCCTCTCTTTGAGCCCACTAGTTACAAGAAAGCCATGTTATGTCGAGAGTGGCGATCTGCCATGGAACATGAGCTTGCTGCAATGAAACAGAATCGCACTTGGACCTTGGTGTCTGCTCCAAAGAACTGTGTTCCGGTTTCCTACGAATGGGTCTTTCGCCTTAAGTTGAAACCTACTGGAGAGATTGATCGCTATAAAGCTCGTCTGGTTGCTCGTGGCTTCTCCCAAACCTATGGCAGTTAGTTTGGTGATCCCACGAGTTAAATGTCAGAACTATTTGTTCCAATTGGAAGAATTGTTGATAGTTTTTAAAAAATTATATTGGTTCTATCTAATTGAGAATTATTATTATTATTATTTATTTATTTTTTTGAGAATTAGAATTAGAATTATTATTGTCTATAGATTTCTTTTACTCCAAAATATTATAAGGTTAGACGATTTGTCTTCAATGAGCAAGGCTGAAGTGCATGTAAGTAGCCTAAATATAAATTTGTTGATCAAATTTCTTGTATGAATTTTCGAAGTGTACACAACTTGCGCTAATTTATTTATAAAATTATTGCTGATTTTAACACCGGTTGATTATGAAGTTTTTTTTTTAATATATAGATAAGTACTGGAATTAGAATTAATTAAAAAGTACATGTTCACAAATAAATACAACCCCATCAATTTTTTATATATCAACTTAACAATTTTCTTAAAAAATCTTTCTGAAGCACATATCATTTATTTATTTTTGAAATCAAGCACATATCATTCTGTAACGATTAAAAAAAAATCAAACTTCTCAAGATTTGGGGTATTACTAATTTTTTGTTTTTGAGACTATAAAAATTGGAATAAGAGAATTTAAATCCATGATTTAAGATGTAAATGATAGTCATTAGATGAACATCTACATCCTCCAACTCTTCAAAATTACATCTAAATAAATTTTTGGTTTTAACTTTTCCATGAACATCTACATCCTCTAATTTTTAAAAATAACTTTTCACACTAAACTCTTTCATTCAAGTTCAATTTAATCCACGTGTCCTAGTTATCTTTTTTTTGTGACTTCTCTATTTCTGAGGCTTTAATAGTATTAAAAAGGAGTTTTCTAAATTTAATATACAAAAAACAGTAATAAATAAAGTATTCAGACAAGGAAATAGAGAGAGAGAGAGGAAGCTGAAGAAAAGCAAATCAATCGGGGAAATTTGATTTGGGAATATGAAGAAGGCGAATGAAGAATCTGGTTGTAAATCATGGATGTTGTTGAGGAGGAAGAACATTTATTATGATTTGGAGCTGCGGAATTCAATATACATAAAAATACATGTCAATTGCCAATTAATTATGAGGATTTAGAGATTTCAAAAATAATAATAAAAAAAGGGGAATTTGTATGTATATTACAATAAGGCAAAAAAAATACATAGTAAAAAAAATGAAAATATTTGTAAATATAGCAAAATCAGATTTTATAGACTCCACAATAGTGTCTGATAGACTCCATCAATAGTGTGTCTGATAGACACCATCTATAGTGTCTGATAGAGTCTATCGATAGTATTTGAAAAAAAAGTTGATATATTTACAATATTTTTAAAATGTTGTTATAATTTTAATGTGGGGTAGTGAATTTGTTATGAAATGCAAATTCCCTAAAATAAAACCATAACACATATATTCCGATGACAATCTAAATGCTAAATCACATAATTATTAACATCACATAATAAAACAACATAAAGAAAATCCTTACAAGAGTTTTATTTAAATTAATGTAATGTTACAATATAATTGCAAACATTTTCTCTTGCAAGAAAAGTTGAAGTTATTTTCTTGTCTCAAGCTCTCACAAACTCAAAAGGAAAAGCTGAGGCATCCAAAGCCAACAGCCTCAATCCTTTCTCAATCAAAATTCCAGCTCTTCCACACCTTGGCCTCCCTTTAATGGGAACATCCGAGGGACACCACCCTATGTTATAAACTCCGAACCCGTCCTTGTCGATCCTAAAGTACCCGGTGGCGGTGTCGTCGCTCCCAGTCTCCACAAACCTCCTTCCGGTGGTAGGCTCCGTCTCCCCGACTCTCCATGCAGTCGACGTTATGCAAATTGAGAACGCTTGAAACACGACCTTCAAATCCCTGCCTTCTCTTATCGTATCTTCGCCCGCTAGATATGGGGTGAAGGTGACTGGGAAACCTATTGTTAATAACATAGACACAAAAAGTTTTAAAATCAATATGACATAAACTTGTTATGTTTTTGAGTTTAGTAGTGATTTAATACCTATATCTTGGGAACCAAGTGGCACTTGCCCCACGTGAAACGGGCATTGATCGCCTTTTCGGGTTAATAGAGTGAGGTTGCCCGCAACATCGGTGATGGCGGGCTTGATGAAGTACTCGACGCCGCTTTCTAGAGGTCGGCCCTCAGTGTCGAGCACCGGAGGACTGTTGGATTGGGCGGTAGAGGATATGACCATGAAGAGGCATAGGGAGCTGAAGATGGCAAGTGGCTTATACATTGTGTTCTAATTAGTTTGAATAATGATAGTTCTTGGGATGTAATATTTTGTAAATTAGTGTCATTTATAGTCAGATTGAAGATGGAAATGACCAAAAGTCAATTTTGTAGCTCATCTTATTTTCTTCATTTTACTTGTACCATAAGGCTTTTATTACTTGAAAATATACTATATATTTTGGTAGTTTCATTAGGGAAAACTCTTAGAAACATATTATATATTTAAGAAAGATTTGATGACAAAATGATAAGATTTGTAGTTAGGAACAGGAAAGTCAAGAGAGGGGATGAACTTAGATGTTACCAAGATTTGTAGTTGGGTGTCAAATATTTCTATAAATAAATAAATAAATAATTCTTAGTCCATAATTAAAAGGGAAATTTGCATGTATATTACAATAAGGCAAAAAAATTACATAAATAGCAAAATAATGAAAATATTTGTAAATATAGCAAAATCAGATTTATAGACTCCATCAATAGTGTCTGATAGACTCTATCAATAGCGTCTGATAGAGTTTATCAAAAAAAAGTTGCTATATTTGTAATATTTTTAAAAAGTTGCTATAATTTTAATGTAGAGTAGAAAATTTGGTATAGAGGGCAAATTCCCTAATTAAAAGAGGATTTCTCAAGAATTTGTTGAGTGATTTGAAAGAAATTTGTAGAAATAAACATTACACTAAGTTTAAAAAAGAGAAACTAAAAAACTAGAAAACTTCTCATTGCTAACCTTATTTCTCTTTTCATCTGTCTAATTACTTTTTGTCTCTGTCTGAAATTTGTTTAAAGACTTTCAGCTGCTTATGTGTATAAAAATACACAATGAAATGTTATAGGTAATGTATTTTATTTTAAAACATGTGAATAGAATAGAAATCAGACTCAAATTTAGAGACTAATAGGTATTTTTTAAGTGATTCTAAAATCAAACATTAATTACTGAAAAATATATACATTTTATAAATTAAATATAAACACTTGTAAAATTGTGAAACCCAACATTAAAATATAATACATAATTAAATACTTTTAAAAAAATTGGCTTAAATATTTTTTTTCCTCATAGTTATTGAGTTATGCAAGATTATTGGAGCACTTCTCAAATCATTTCAAAAGAAAATTGATTTGGATTTTCTTAACTTAAGTTGAAGTCAAGAATATGTTCTTTACGTGTAATTAAATCCATGGCTTGTAATTCAAAGTACCCCAATTTTTTTAGGATATGATAATAATTTAGTAGTATTCAACCACCCAATCTCTATGTTATTATAGTCACATCTTTGAATTTTCAGTTTCATCAATCCATTTTTTATTTATTTTATTTATTTTTTATTCAACTTCAATTAAGTGAATGAAGATTTGAACCCATGACTAAAGATATTCATGTCCATGACTTACTACTTTTGGTTGACAAATAGCTACTTTTAGGATAAGATGATGAGTTAGTTCATTTTCGTATAGTAAAAATATGGTAATTTAAAGAAAATTTGCGTTGTATAACAAATTTCCTACTCTACATTAGAATTATAGCAACTTTTTAAAAATATTGCAAATATAGCAAATTTTTTTTGATATACTCTATCAAACACTATTGATGGAGTCTATTAGACACTATTGATGGAGTCTATTGATAGAGTCTATCAGACACTATTGATGGAGTCTATCAATCTGATTTTGCTATATTTGCAAATATTTTCAAAAAGTTGCTATTTATTCAATTTTTTGTTTTATTGTAATATATATGCAAATTCTCCTAATTTAAATGGTATTTTTCGGTACAATAATTGTAAAAATGAAACACATTATAGACTACCCTCTTTGAGATCTTTATTCATTTTGGATCTTGATGGTTTTTCACAATTAGTTAATGGACGGGAACGAAACTAATATTGGTAATGGATATAAATGTATATATTAGGTAGAAATGTAATTCAAAACAAACCAGTATTACTGCTCTCAAATAATATAGAAATAATCATTTGAATTAATAGTATTATTTTTTAACAAAAAAAAGTTTGAGGTCTTTTAAATAAAATATGAATAATTTTTCATACTTAATTTATGGAAAAGACGAAAGGAGCGGAAGAACGAAATATTTGCATAATTCACTTGAGCACTCCATATGTTTTTTGTTGTTTTATCAAAGTAGGCTTTCGTTTCAAATGATTTTTTTTTTAATTCAACCATATATAAGGTAGAAGATTAAAAAATTTGATCTTTTAGATGGGATATATATCATTAAACAAATTGATTCTTCACCAACCTAATATACATTTTTTACAATTAAGATCTTAATTGATAATATTTCATTTTTTTTCTTCTAATTTTTTATTTTTTGTTTATTATTTTATAAAATTAAAAATTAAAAAACATATTTGATAATATTTTTTGTTTTCAAACATTATATTTCATTTTGATTTTTTTTTAGTTTTTTTACTATGTATTCTTGATTTTTCATGTTTTTTTAAAAACAAAAACAAAACAATTTTAAAAAATTACTTTTTTAGTTTTTATAATTCCTTTAATATTTTATAAATGTTTTTAAAATTTTAAAAACTAAAACCAAATTTATTATTAAATAAATTTGTTTTTAAAAATTAAAAATAAAATTATAAAATTAAAAACTAAATGATTAGGTTTAAATTATTGAGAGTGTTAAAGAAAAGTTTATTGATTTAATTCAACTTCAAAATTATAATGCAACAATATTTAGGATTGAAAATTTTAAATTCACGTCAGCTTTAAATTATAGATGCAATAATTACATAATTCAATTAACATGATATATGATGTCATATTGAGTATCCAAATCGACACATACAACTTCAAGATAAACCTAAAGTATCCTGACAATGATACTAATTTGACGTAAACTTTAATGGTTGATCTATTAAATACATTTATAAATTTCAATCTAAAGTTAAATATGTAGTATTTAATAGTGCCACTGAATAGAACCGCAAAAAACCGAATAATTCAATTTCTATCTTTTTAAATTTTTTTTATTTGACATAAGCAAATAAAAGGATTTGAGAGAACAAAGACAATCAAACTAAAGTGTTAAAAATTAAATGGTAGAAAATAAATTTTGGGCACCAAACTAAAATTTGTTAGAAAAATCTTCCTTATTTATCGCATGAATAAACAAAATAGGTCAAAGTTTAAAGATTAAAATTAAATTTTTATTAGTTGAATGTCAAATTGAGGATCAAAATAGCTTTTACCCAACCATTTTTATTAGGGAATTTGTGCTGTATAGAACTATATAACTTTTTAAAAATATTATAAATATAGCAACTTTTTTTTTATAGACTCTATCATACACTATTGATGGAGTTTACCCGACACTATCGATGGAGTCCATCAATAGTATCTAATAGACTCCATCATACACGATTGATGGAGTCTATCAATCTGATTTTGCTATATTTACAAATATTTTCAAAAAGTTGCTATTTACTCAATTTTTTTTGCCTAATTGTAATATACATTCAAATTCCGCTTTTTTTATTAATGTTGTGGGATAATTTTATTTTAATTATTAATAAGCCTCAAAATAAAAGGCAAAATTTAACATTTATTCAATCAAATTTCACCTGGTGCAAGTATATTTGGCTTTGACTTTCAATCTTATACAATGCCATTTGTTTTTATTAGCCATGGTTTAATATAAGATCAAAAGAGAAACCAAAGGAAAATCATTATTTTCATATATATCTTTTTTTAACACAACAATCAAAATGCTAAGCCAACATTAAATCCATAAGTAAATTAAGTATATTCTTGCATGAGGTTTTATTTCAACTTATTATTCTAGTTATTCAACAACACCAAATTAGACACATTTTTCTCTTGCAAGAATTGAAAATGAAATCAAGTTCTTTCTTTTCAAGCTTTCACAAACTCAAAAGGAAATGCATCCCCATCCAAAGCCAGCAGCCTCACTCCATCCTCAACAAAAATCCCAGCACTTCCACACCTCGGCCTCCCTACCATCGCGGGGCACCAAACTATATTGTAAACTCCATTGTTTCGGTCAATCCTAAACGTTCCGTTCGGACCGTTGTCGCTCCCCGTCCCCACGAACCTCCTCCTGGTTGTAGACTCTATGCTAGACACTATCCATTGTGTCGACATTATGCACGTTGTCCCTGCCTGAAACACGACGTTGACACCCATACTTTCATTGATTATATCCTCGCCCGCATCGATGGGCGTGAAGGTGACCGGGAGACCGATACTTGTCGAAGCAATAGGTTCCTGGCCAACGAAAAGCGGGCAACCGGCATTGCTACGACTTACTAGAGTGAGATTCCCACCAGCGTCGGTGATTGCAGGCTTGATGTAGTACTCGACACCGCGTTGGAGAGCCTGACCATCGGTGTCGAGCACGGGAGGGAGTTGGGCTGTGGAAGTTATGGCCATGAAGAGGCATAGGTAGCTAAAAATTGCAAGTGGCTTGTGTAACATCATCTTCTTGTTCTTTAATTGATTTGCTTTGTATGAATAGAGATGCCTTTGGATTGTGAATGTGTAGCAGTATTTATAGTTAGCTTTGGAGGGGATAAAATGGAGAAAAGTCAATTACTTGTAACATAAGGCGTTTAATTAATGAGTGTGAAATAGTTTGCGATTTCTTTCCATCTTCAATTAAATTTTTATATATATTAATGTTTAGGTAGCTTGCACGAACCTTGATCATTCTTACTAGATAAATTATCTGACTTTATAAAATAGACTAAAATCAAATAAGTTCTAAAATAACGAAAATAAAATGTAATTCTAACCTATTTAATTGTGTATAAATTATTTTGAGTGACAATATGAAATAACTGCTTATTTGAAGGCTCAAATCGTTGGGCAAAATTGAAAATCTCGTCGGAGAAGATAAGTTCAAGCAAGATTAGATGTCGGCCTTTCTCGTCGACATAGAGGTGTCTTTGTATCCAAATAGCTAGTTTATCTTAACTCCTTCAAAATATGTGGTGTGAACTTGAAAGCCAAAAAAATTGACATTTCTTGAGGTTGCTTTCAAAGGAAGATTTAATGGTAAGGTTTGAAGTTAGACAAGAAAGTCAATAGTTATATATGGATGAAGTTAGGTAGTCACCAAATTTGAAGCCTTTTTTGGAGTTCATATTTAAAATGGGTGTAGACATCAATTTCTTAATAACAAAAAGAAAATCAAATCTTCGATCCAATTTAAAAAGTATTGTTTGAATTGTATTGAGATATGCTTGGTTACGTCGAATTTATTGAAGGAAGTTAAATACAATAATGGTTGAAAAACGGATAATGAATTAGTTTTTTTTTTTTTTTTTTCTTTTTGAAGAAACAAATCATTCATTCCAAATTAACAGAATCCAAATAATCCACCTCCAAAATGGAGCCAATGTGAGGGGAGAGATTCCCCTCCAAAATCGAGACTCCGTCTCAACAGAAAGACAGGGAGCCACCCAACAAAAATCAGACAACAAGCCCCTCTTGGCAAAAATATCAGCCACCCTATTACAAAGGCGATTACAATAAGAAATACAACCAATACCAATAAAACTAAAAAGACACATAATATCAGCTAAAACATTGCTGAATTCAGAAACATCTGGGGAGCCATTAATAATCGCAACAATGGAATTATAATCATGCTACAATACAATAAAATTCACAACAAAAAACAATTTTTTAAAAAATTGATCGTACAAATAAATTTAATATAATAATAATAGAAAATTTTACTGCCAATAACAACTTTTGAGGCATTATAATTATAACATTTTTTTGTAAAATATTACATGTAACAGATTTAAGTTTTTTTTTAATTCTCCGATTTCGTCATTTCCACATAAAGTAGTGATTGAATTGATCGAAGTTTATTAGCAAATTAATCAAAAGTTATCAATGGAAAACTAATTGAAAAATATGAATTGAAAATTCATTGAAAACTATCTACTAGTAATTTATTAAAACGTGAACATTTAATCAATTTACTATTGTGGTGCAAATAATACGAATTTGTTTCCATAAACAATTGAGCTCTACAGTGTTTAGAAATAATTTTTAGATTTGTGATCACGTGGAATTAAACTCCAGATTGGTTAGTTCTAAGACCTTCTTAACTACTAAATTAACTCCTGATTACTAATAATATGAGTTTGAAGTTTAAAAAATCTATAACTATATAGTTTGAGAACTTTACAAAAAAAACTTAACTAGCTCTAATAATAATATTTGAAAACTTACCATATTAGTCCATTCCAAATAATAATTATAAATATAGTTACTTTAAAAATAAAAAAATCCTAATTAACCATAATCATAATTAGTATTAATAATAATATCGTATTAACCATCGAGTGGCTCAATTGGTCAAAGTTGGTCTTGAGATGCATAAGGTGATGAGTTTACTAAATGTGACATTAGTTGAGGTGCACGAAAGCTGGTCCAGTTATGGATATCAAAATAAATAAATGATAATAATAATATATTGATGATAAATAATTTTGTATTAATTAGTATTCATAACATAGTATCTCAATGTATTTGTAACGCCACATGCCCAGGATTCGGAATCCGAAATTACCCTAATGGGCACCGACATTCGACCTGACCACGTTAGCACCTAGTATTTATCGCTACTTAAGAATGAAGACTGTCCCAACAACCCAACCTAAGACTACTCCAAGCTAGGCACGCTTAGATGTGAAGTTCTTTAAATTGAGCCCTTCAAAGGTACATCTTGTTGGTAAAGGTAGTGCAAATCATATCTATTAAGCCCGGTTACAATATTATTGATTATGGATACAAATATTTTAAAATTTAACTATTTATTAAAATAGTTCATCCCACATTCAAAATAAAAAATAAAAAATTAAAAAATTAAAAACTAGTTCATTCATTACAATTTTCCATAATAATATTTATAAAAGAAAGCATAACTTTTTATGTTTCAACTTTTGATGGAATATTTCCTCATTACTCTTTAAATTTCATGTTGGTAATTTAAATTTATACTCATCCGGCCCCAACCTAATTTTCTTTAAAAAAAAATAAAAGTAAAATAAAATAAGATCAAGGAGAAGAGCATGCAAGAAAAATATTTATTTTCTACCTAAGGTCCACTTTCAAAATATAACAACCAAATCGAACCAAGCCAATTAAAATGAAATAATAATAAGGAGAAGAAAAGAAGATAATGTTAAAAAAAAAAAAGAAGATATTGCTAAATAGATCAAATTTTGATTTAATTTGGAGTATTGTTGGTTTGTTTGATTTTTATATTTTTTATTTTTCCAAAACAAAAGGTTGAAGTCAAGGATACATGCTACTTACGTAAAAGGCAAGGTTTTAGGCTATAAATTGTGTACCATATTAAAATATAAATTTTGGTCCTTTGAGTTATGTTTTTTAATTAGTACATTTATGTTCTATTTAATTACTTATGATAGCAATTATAATCAATGTGATGTTTTTTATTTTTATTTTGGTGATATTATCAATGTGATATTATCAAATTGTACCATGAGAAGGATATATTTTAGTATCAAAAAAATTACTAAAAAATACTTATTTTGATTCCCAAAAGAGTGCATGAGTTTCATTGTTTTAAAAAAAAAAAAAAGCTCCATTATTTCAACCATCATGATTTAAAAGTCTTCGGAAATTTATGGCAATCTTTCTTTTTTATTTTTAAATATATGAGTATTCCAGAAGTAATCATCATGAATTGAATCTATCATTTCTTCGTTATTTAAAATTTTGTTTCATAATATAAGATTTCAGGTCATTACTTACTTCAAAATTATTATTTTTTATGAATTTTTTTGAGAGGAATAGCCAATATTTATTTGGATTTAATTTATTTTAATATCATATTAGATATCATGTCGATCTCTTGATGAGATAAGTAATCTCATGCCTATCTTATAAATAATGAGAAATCTCTCCACCTTTTTTAGGTGGAACCTTGAGATTCTTTAACAAAGTCTTCTATACACCACCTCTTTCATTTTAGTTTAATTTTACTTTTTATTAATAATAGTCTAAATTATTTGTTTCGTGTGAAAAATTGTAAGCTCGTTATGTAACTGATGATTTCAAGTATTAATCATTTTTTTATGTCAAAATAATTTGTTTAGACGGAAATAAAGTATTTCACATTAGTTAGATGAGGAGAAATCTATGGATATATAAATGATGACAATATCTATTTTGACATTAGACCTTTTTTAGGAAAAGCCCAAAAATAAAACCATGAAAGTATTGGCCCAAAGTGGATAATATCATATCAATATGGAGATTTTTTTTTTTTTTGATATCCGTAACTATTCAGGCCACGTAGGAAATTAATTTCTAGGTAGGTGGCCATCATGGATCGAACTCATCACCTTATGTATTTCAAGTTCCTCATTGATCAATTGAGGCACTTCATGATAGTTCATATCAATGTGAAGATTTAGGTAGAGTTGTCTTCCTTATCATAATTAAGAATAAGAAGAAATCGAATGCATAACCTTTTATTATAATTGGGAGTAGGAAGAAATCGAATGCATAATACCTTTTATCATTAGATGATATCAGCTACCTTTAACCCATTTAAGAGCAGTGTGATGAAATTAATCTTGCAAAAAATAATTTGAATGTTTAGGTTTTGCTTTTAAATTACATTTAGAAAATGCTTAAATTAAAAACATGCATGCATGCACTACTAAAAAGATATATAACAAAACAAAAGAAATGCATTGGTTGAAAGTAGTGCTTGTTCTAAAGGTATGTAAATTCTAAAATATTTATGTTAGTAATTATTATTATTATATTTTAATATTATATTATGTGATAATACTTATTAATATCAATATTATTTGTTAATAAGTGATTGTATTTATAATTATTTTTTAGATTTAACAAATTTGATAAGTTTCAGTTAAAATTATTGTCATTTTATGGAAAGAGGCTTATTTGAGCAAATAACCGGGCAACGAGACCTCTAACTAACTAATCGTAGAGCATTAAGTCGTTCAAGACATATCTCAACATTAACCATATCAGTAGAATGCTCCAATGTAGAATAAAGACATTTAGAGTGTTTAGACACGTTGTAGCTTTACCAAATTCTGGTCTGAATGTGAGCTAGATAAATTAACTAGTAGTGTCATCTTAATTAAGACAAGAAAAGTTTATCAGATATAAATAGTCATTGACATAAATTCGGTCTATCAAACCAGTAATGTACTCTCAGGAAAAGAGAAATTGATATGAATGTCCTCTAGACGAATTAGCTATTTGAAGGGAGGCTCGGTCTTTGTTTGAATGAATGATTGAATCCTTGGTGCCAGATGTAGAAGATAAATCCACAAAGAGTGAGAAGAAGATCATGGATATATAAATGATAACAACAATCTTCGTATGAATTTTTTTTTATGAAATAAAAAACAAAGTCATGTAATTATATGTCTAAAGTAGACAATATTATTATATAGATTCAAGTAAGGTTTGTCTCATCTTTTCAAATTACACTTTTTTACCGGAAAAAAACATTATTATATCTTCATTTTTATGTTCTTTTTAATGAAAATTTTGGCATGTCTATAAAGAGCGGAACATAATCTATGAAACACTTTTGTATTCTTCCTAGCATCAAGAAACATAAAAGGCTCACCAGTTTGTGTATTTTTATATTGTTGCTCTTAAAATAATATGCATTTTAACCAGAAAAAAAAAAGGGGGTTTGCAAATGATATGAGAGAGAGCATTTGGAATCTAATTTCAATCTATATTTCTTCACTACAAAACAATAAGATGAAGACAAACAGAAGGAGAGGTTAACAGTGGAATCTTCTTAAAAAGAAATAATAAGAATTAAATTAAAAAAAATAATGGAAGCCCTATCCCTTTTTGAAAATCTCTTTAGAAATGTCCCACTATGAAATTATTTAAATAAAATAACTCATCACTTACCTTTTTTCCATTTATCACATGGCACTAAGTAAGAGAAAAAAAAATATTGAAAGATTTTAGTGTATAATTTTTCAACTTACATTCTATTTGAAATAAGTTAAAGATAAAAGTAATGGTACCAAAAACTAATATTCTAATTAATATTTTTTTAAAAAATGTCTTAGCTGCTATTTTTTTTAATTCCTTAGCCCCGTTTGATAATTATTTGGTTTTTTGTTTTTGGTTTTTGAAATTTGAGTCTATTCTCACTTTTTCTATAATGTGTTTCATCCTTCTTACCACATATCCATCTATTTCTTAAAAAAGTAGGAGAATACTAACCAACTTTTAAAAACAAAAACAAACTTTTGAAAGCTACTTTTTTAAAAAAAAAAAAAAAAAAAATTGGTTAGTGTTCTCCTACTTTCTTAAGAAAAGATTAATATGTGGTAAAAATGGTAGAGTATATGGTAGGAAATTTGAGTGAGAATATGCTTAAATTTCAAAAATCAAAAACAAAAAACAAAATGGTTATCAAACGGGGCCTTAGTTGCTACTTTGTGTACAGAGTAAAAATATGTGTATTCATTCTTAGATGTATAGGGTAAAAGTAACTTAGTGAAAAAATATATATATTATGGTTAACCCTTTGAAAACAAAGTAACTAATTTTAATCCCAATCAGAGAACAATGAAGAATGGTTGATATGTTGAATTATTTATGTATTTTTAAGTTCTAGTTGAGTTACCGAATATGTCAATGGTGTAATGATTTTATTATTTGGTCTCAATTTGTATTCAAAAAAAAGAAAAAAAAATAGTTGAGTTATTATCTATTTTAAATTTTTTGAGCTTGTTTTCCAAACAAATTGTAAAAAGTCCATGGTTCCCTTGACCATTTATAACACTACATTTATTCCCTTTTGATTCTGCCCTCATAAAACATACACAAAATACAGATATTATCAAAATCCACCAACTCTCTTTTCTCCATCTTCATACCCTCTTTTTTCATTGTTGTGTAAATTTAAATTTATTAGAAATTACTTCCAACACCAACTATTTTGTATAATATTTATTATCTCAATTTAAGTTGAGTTTCAAATTTTGTTAAAAAAAGGAATATATATTTAGAGATTTGGAAGTATTCTAGTTTTTTTTTTTCATTTTAAGGAAATTAATTAAATATAATAGATTAAAAATATAGTAAATATAATTGATAATCATTTATAATATTAAATTTGAAAAATAAAAAATTTACTCTTAGGAAAAAAAACATTTTGCACACTATCATAATGTCATGGTTAATTTTTTATATTTCTTATTCCCATTATAGGTTAAAGGGCATGACATGATGGAAACTTTTGTAGTTTTATTCATGTTTAAAGAAAATAAGAAATTTCATTCTTACAAATTCACACAATTTATATACATATTTGAAAAAAGTTGTTTTCCAATTAAGTGACATGACATATGGAGAAATGTGAGCAAAATTACCCTCTACAGATGCATGTGTAAACGGACTCTATATTTTACTTTCGTGGCACATTGAGTATCACAATTTTTTTTTATTATAAATCAAAATATCGAAAATTCTAAAAAAAATTGTAACACACAATGTATCACGTAGATAAAATGTAGAGTCTCCCTATACATATATGTGTAGGGGAATTTTACTCGAAAAATATTACGAAAGCTCATATTAAAAAAGAAAAAACTAGAAATAAGAAAAAAAAATTGATAAATGAAATCATAACAAAACCAACATTTAATCCACTCATTCTTAGAAACAAATGTCTCATCCTTTTTTAGTTCTACCATATGTGGACTTCAAGATTCAAACTTTTGACTTTCAATTTACTTAAAAATAATAATTTCTCCAGTTAACTAGATTCATCCACTTAAACTTTTAACTTACCAAACAAAATGCCTCAATTAATTCCAAATAACATTGAAATTTTCAAGTAATTCAATCACAAACTTTGACAACTTTTTTCACAGCATTTGATTTTATGAAATGCCAATGATTCTAGACCAGAAAGGCCTACACAAAAAAGTGCTTTTTAGATGTCTTTTGAAACTCCAATAAATCAGATCAGAACTTCAAATTTCAATTCAATGTCCTTTTTTTTCTCAAGTATGGAGAGTTGCAGAATAAATAGCTAATCAGTTCTAAAGCTGCCCATTCATCCATACAACTTTCTGCTACAAAATCATCTTCCAAACCTCTGGTTTTGTAAGATCTAAAGTCTTAGGTGAACAAAAATCTTTAGGTCGCGTTTGATAACCATTCGGTTTCTTGCTTTTGGTTTTTCAAATTTAAGCATATTCTCTCTCAAATTTCTTACAATGTGCTCTATCCTTCCTACCATTTATCCATATTTCCTTAAGAAGGTAGGGGAAAACCAACCAACTTTTAAAAACAAAAACAAACTTTGGGAAACTACTTTCTTTTGTTTTTAGAAGTTGGTTGGTCTTCCCTTACTTTCTTAAGAAAATATGTATATATGATAGAAATGATGAAACAAATCGTAGGAGATTTGAGAGAAAATAGGCTTAAATTTGAAAAACAAAAAACAAGAAACCAAATGATTATCAAACGGGACCATTCATTTTTTCACTTTTCTTCCTTTTACTTTTTTCACCTTTGAATGTTACATCAGAAAAGAAAAATATTGGACTTCTCCTAAACAAAAAGGACTTCCCATGCAAACAAAGCCATCCATTCATTCATGTTTAATGGGAAATTTGCTAAAAATTTATGGGAGTGCATGAATAAAGGGGAACTTATTTATCCCATATTTGTTTAGAGTAGAAAAAACTTCAACAACTCCACATTTCAATCCTTCCTTCAAACCAAATTTTCGTAGAATGAACTCCTACTCAAAACAACATTTTTTATACGACCCCTCATCGAAACAACTTTTTTCGAACAAAGTTTTTTTATGACATTCCTCTAAACAACCTTCTCGAACAAGATTTTTCTACAATCTTTCATTCGAATAACCTTTTTCAAACAAATTAAAGTTTTTCTAAATTATCTTTCCAAACCCATTAATTTTTCCTATCCTCTCATCTTTGCTTATGGAGATCACTTATATTTAGATAACATTTTGTTTTTACTACATAACGATGGTTGATAAGACAAGTAACCCACATTTCTTATAAATGTGATCGGAGATAAAATAAAAATCTCTAACAAATTTTTCTGTAATTAATTTTTTTTTACTACAGTCAAATATTGGAGAGTCTCAACACTCATAGATATTGAAAAAAGAATGGAAAAAATAATAATAAAAAATAAAAAAATCTAAAGGATAGAAATTAACAGAGAGAGAAGAAAAAACCCAAATGAATTCTACAAACATTTAACATTAAATCAAAAGGAAACCCCCAACTGAAATAAGAGAGATTACATTAGTAAGAACAAGAGAATACAACCTACAAGCAAAGAAAACAATGTTAACACAAAAGAAAAGAAAAAGAAACTGAAAATTTCAGTTCATAACAGAATCTTCCTCTATTCTACTAAGCAATTGATGCAGAGCAGAAGCAATTTCATCAACAGAAGTAAGCTTACAACCATCTTCAACCTACAATGTACAAAAATCCAAAACATTTTTCAAAAAAACACCAAAAAAAAACAAAAACCCATTTCAAAAAAGTTGAAAAAAAGTTCAATTTACCTTCACACTGAGACAATAAAGAGCAATTTGGTTGGTGGTTGAGATGTTGAGATGAAGAACAGAGAGGGAAAGAGAATGCAAGCCAGCAACAATTTTCAAGACCTGTTTAGGCCTTCTCCTTGATCTTATTTTCAAATTTGCATGATTTTCCACCATTGTTACTTCAATGTCAGCAATGGAGGAGCTTTGAGTTTCATTTTTTTCCATGGAACAACCCTCCATTGATTTGAACTGAGGGAAGGTGAAGAACTCAGAGAAAGGGATTTGTGATGAAGAACAAGAAGAGTTGGAATTTGAATTTGAATCACAATGGTCTTTTGATTCCATTTGTGCTGTTGAGAGAAATTGAACTTGTTGTTCTAGCTCCTTTACAAAATTAATTGCTCCTCCAATAATTGATGCTTGATCTCCCTGAACAATATAAACCCAAAATCTCAAGCTTTAATAGATTTATACATTTTATAACATTTTTTGTTTTTTGTTTTTGAAATTTAACCTTATATTTACTCACATTGACTAATTTTTGGTTTGGTTTGGTTTTTAAAATATGAATAAAATGTAAATATCAAAGTAAAATCTCAAAACCCAAAAAATCAAATGGACTTTAGTTTTTAGTTATTTGTACCCAAAATCTCTTAAAAGATGTTCATCTTTTTATGAGTAATTATTTGAATTTCAAATAAATTCTAAAAACCAAAAACTTTTTTTGAAACTTGCCTATTTTAGTTTCCAAACTTTACTAAAATTTCAAAAACCAAAAGACAAATTTTTTTTTTTTTTTTGAATTTTAAAAATCCCATTTCAAATTGTGTTTGGGAGAAAAGAAAATCAAAAGGAAAATGAGGGGAAATGAGAGGGTACCCTTTGAACATAAGAATCCGGCATTAAAGACCGAAGAACAGAGAGATATTCGTTCATTTGTTTTCTCCGATTTCGCTCAACAGCAATGTGAGTCATTCTCTGATTTTCAATCTCCTCCTTGTTCTTCCTCGATTTCGGTCGTCGCTTTCTCGGCCGAATCGGGTTCGGAGTTCTTGATTTGGGCTCCAATGGCGGATTCGGGTCGCTGAAGATCAACCCATTTCTGGAAATGGCAGCTTCAGGGGAAAGAACAGGGGCCAGAACAGAGGAGGAAGAGCTCCAATCTGGGAAAGGGAAATTTTCTGTTTGTTTCTCGGGAAAATCTTGAGGGATTTGAGGATATTCTAAGGCTCCATTTGCCCAAATTCCTCCTCCAAATAAAGTGTAAAGATCTTTGCTGCCATTGTAGCTTAATGGATCTTGAGAGAAAACAACAGCTTCTAGTGCCATTTTTTTTTCTCTTTCTAAATCACTAATTTTTTAGTGAAACCCATTTGGGAAAGAGATGAAAAAGGAGGTAAAATAATGGGTTTTGGAATTTGAGGGCAGAAATTTGGGGGTTTTAAAGGGCTTTGTGATGTTGAAGAAGCAAATCTACAGAATATTGCACGTGAAGGAGAAAAAAGGAAAAGGAAAAAAGTTATTTCTCACAAAAATTATTTTTTTAATTTAAGAAAAGTTATTTTGATTGGTTAGAAATTAAAAATTTTAGTTAAAATGTGTTTTTAAATGTGGATTTTATGTATAGAAATTGAAATTAAAATTTGTTTGGTCCTGAATTTAAAATACAGAATTTGCATTGTATAGCAAAATCTCAACCCCTTATTAAAATTATAGCAACTTCTTTTTAAAAATTCTTTTATAGCAAAATCTGGATAATTATTTTAAAAA
>JBBMEF010000021.1:8002653-8020029 GCA_037832685.1 Sicyos baderoa | reverse complement strand
ATTTGCAAATATTTTCAAAAAGTTGCTATTTACTCAATTTTTTTTATCTTATTGTAATATACATGCAAATTCCCCTAGAAATAAATTAGACCTTGTACTGAATAACCACAAAAATGATAAAAAGATGAATTTTTAAGAAAAAAAAGTTATGTGGCCTAACCACATTCCACCTCAACGTTGAAGATCAAAATTCTATCTTTCCCTCGATGTCGATTCTCTCCACACTCACAATCACCGATAAAAATCATAATTCTACAATATTTCTGATCCACACATTTGCAATTCTCCTTAAATTTTACTTTGCACAGATTCTGGTTCTACAACAATGAAGGTCACGCTCATTCAATTGTCTTCAATGGAGTATGGGATGACATGGATATCTACTCCAATCGTAAGACCGTGATGATTGAAATAACATACGATACAACAATTAGTTAACTTATCGATTTAGTTGCATTTGCGCTTGATATTGGTGAAAGTTGGACCATAACTATAATGTGCAGCGGGTTTTCTAGCGTCATGTACAACAATTGCTTCATCCTTAGAAAAAATGTAATCGTACACATTAAGACATACAACACAAGCAACTCTGATGCCTTAGTTGCGTTAAAAGTTGGATTCATGTTGTCAAACAAAAATGAGTTGAAGAAGTTTGTACTCAAACTAGTATTTAGTAGGGATACTAGTCTTGAGGTATCATAAATATGTAAGGATTTGTACATCTGGTAAACATAATAGCTTGATAGTGAATTATATTATGTAAGCAGCTATACGACACATAAGGTTGCAACAACACCTAGTTCAAATATTTCTCCATGTGTGGTTGATATTGTAGACTTAGCTGATTTATTGGTGAGAGAAGTTTCAGTCGGAGGGTCATGGCAGTCGGGAGGAAAGCTCGCTCTTATGGTGTGGAAGCACACACACTGATAGATGTATTTTGATCCTGCTTCTTTAGGGACGGATGAATTTTGATTTTTGTCCCTTTTGTGTTTCACAAGAATATCGAACGATTCTCAACGCTCGAGAACTATGAAGTTCCACCTGCTAAATAATAATTCTGCTTTGTGCATGTACTGTAGAGGTGATAATGAAAATCGACAAGCCTAACCAAATCGATTTATTGGATCAGTTCAAATTTTTCACATAATATTGGACATATTGGTTTTAATCAAGAAAAAACCGAAAGTTATTGGATCAGATCGGTTTCTATTTGTAAAAACCAATAAAAATCGAACCAAACCAATATTATTTTACTTACTTTCACTTTTTATAGGTTAGTTAAACTTTTTATTGGTCAATGACTAATTATTTTTGTTTAATTTAATTATAAATTATGAGTTTTTTTTTAGAAAAACAACATTAAAATATGAATTGGAAGTAAAATAGCAAGTAAAATAGTAAAAAAGAATTAAACCGTAGGGAACAGAATCGAATAGAATCGAGCCAATGATTTTATCCTTTATTGGGCATTGGTTCGGTTCCTCTTTTTTTTTTCAAATTAATTGGACAGGATCAGTTATCGATTTGACCTAAAAATCAAGGAAAACCGAACTTATGATTTTGTCTTTTGTTGAACATTGATTCAGTTCCTCTTTTTGTCAAATTGATTGGATCGTTTCTGTCATTGGTTTGACCTAAAACCGAAGAAAACCGAACCAATATCACCCCTAATGTACTTTATGCATCTAATTATTATTATGTTATCTCAATACAAAAATCTAATTGCCATATGTAAATGACTAGATGGACGTTTAGAAGAGATTCCGAAAATTATTTTATTTTATTTTATCTTCAACCTATTTTTTCATCCACATAATACGATCCTATCTATTATAGTTTAAAAATTTTTAAATTCAAATTCTCAACTAGTTTTTTTAGAGTGTATCTATAATAAGATTATCAAATAAATTCACCAAAGAATATAATTGTCATTTACCATATATTCATTTAATTACTAAATTCTAGAATATTAGGTTAGACATAAATTTAAATAATGAGTAGATATTTAATATTTATTTTATAAAGACGTAGACATTTGACTAATTTGCCCATTTTTAAATTATATTTTTAGTATAAATTAGAAGAATGAGACAACAAATCTTACCGGGGGAATACAAATACTCTTAAATACAAATATCGATTTTCAAAATTAAATTTATAACCATATTATTGAACAAGATTTTCACCAATACAATAAATAATTGCAATAGCACCAACCTTTTAGGTGAGATCATAAATATTAAATTCGAATAAACACGGTTTAAAGACTAAAATAAGATAACTTATTTGAAAAAATCGATCTAGTTAATATTTAAATATTTTATACTTTATTAATATTCATTAATATTATATGAAAGTATACTACAATATTCATTAGTATCAATTATTATATTTTTTTATGGATCTTTTTAATCATTAAGTTTGAAGTATGATTTCAATTTGATTCTAATATTTCAAAAAAAAACATTTTTATTTGTAACATTTTAATAATACTTCTTTTTAGACTATGAAATAACAAAATTATTAATTTACCTATCATAATATTAACCATAAAAACAAGTGAAACTATTCCGCCACTACTCCAACCTTTTCTAAGAAAAAATTACATCCCAAATTTATGGATAAAAAAAAAAAAAAAGTAATTTTCACATTTAAAGAAAATAATGTTTATAATTATATATTTTTATTTTGTGAAAAATTCGATTTATTGGATGGAAAGATGAAATTGCCAAATCTATGCCCTGTTGGAGACTCCATTTCGTTTCCAAGTCTCGCAGAATTGTTTCTTGTCGTTGTGTTCCATAGAATTGAAAAATGCATTCATTCGGGCACAGAGCCAACGCCTTGGTGACCTTCGCCGCCACAATCCTCGCCGTCATTTGTGGCTTCGCTTCCTTTTCCGACACCCTCAATTCCCCTTCGCCCACAGCTCAAGTTCAGGTTTTCCCCCCTTTTCCCTTTAGATCTGTGGCTTCAATTCGAGACCCATTTGGTGATTTTGATTTGGGGGTTTCTTTATTTTCTGGGTGTGTTAGGTTTTGAGCATCAACTGGTTTCAAAATCAACCCAGTGGCAACGATGAGGTTTGATCTTGCTTTCTTTTACTATGTCATCAAATGGGTTTCTTTTTGTTGGATTATATTTGTTACTTTTCTCTTTGTTTGTGGAAATTTGTATGAGATGAAAGATTTCTTTTTTTTTGATATGCGTGACTGTCCGGGCCAGCTTTCGTACACCTTGACTTATATCACAAGACATACCGGATGCTAAGGAAACCCGTAGGAAATTAATTCTTATCTAGGGGGCCACCATGGATTGAACCCGATTTGAGGTCAATTGTGTAATGCATTTCAGTTTCCTTAGATGTTGAGTTAATGTGGCCCCTCTTATATTTTTTATACTACACGATTTGTTATTTGAGGTGATGAATTGGAACATCTGTGCAATTCAGTTTATGGAAAATGTCTCCAAGGGCAGCATTGGTTGTTGTGGTTTGTGGCCTCCGAGGTCTGCTTTTTTTGGTGCTTCTTTGGAGATCTTGGGTTTGAGACCCACAAATTAAGCTTAATTGTAAAATCTCTTGTTGTCTCCCAAGTTCAGGCTTTGGATGGACGTGGGTACCTCGGATCTATGAGAGTGAAGCTCCGATTCCTGGTTATCAAAAGAAAATTGAGTTTATGGAAATGGCTGGGAAAAAGACTCAAATAGGTTATTGGAGACAGGGTAGAGCGCGTATCTTAGAAGATTAGAGCACATGGCTACAAACCTTTTTTTTGTTTGTTTTATTTAGATTGAGTGTCTTGGCCAACTTACTTTGCAGTTTGCACGACTCTACAATATTTGGATGTCAAGAAAATTCATAGGAAATCATTTCCGAGCTAAGTGGTCACCATAAATTGAACTAAGTGGTCACCATAAATTAAACTCATCACCCCTTAGTTACTTATGACACTTTTGACCAATGGTTCATTATGTATGTCACTCCATGATAGTTGGCTACAAACTGTAATGTGGTTGTTTGAATCCTTTCTCGCTCTCAACTAGCCAAAAATGGTGGAAAATCATGGTTGGGGATAGTTTTTTGAGCTTTCATCCTCGTAGGATTAAGATTAGCCTCATGTTTTGCTTAGTGTTCTAGTTCTTGTTTTTTCTCTAGCATGGGATATTTTGCTGGTTTTCAATACAATCCAATGTTGTTTCTTCTTATCTGAAGGCAATTCGTGTTTCTCATAGGTATATGATGGTGGGGTGGATGCAATCTAGATTAGGGATCTTCTGATTTCATCAAGTGATTCCTTAACTCTTTAGTCATTTAAAATCTGAGCTAGTTCTTCCCGTTTTGAGGGCCTGAGGCTTGGAGCTCTCAAGGAATGTTTATTTGGTGGTCTCAAATTTGAGCCTTACGAATGAGTTCAATTGTAAAATTCTTTGTTGTCTCCCAGATTCGGATCTTGAGATAAGCGAGGGTGCCCTTGGTATTAGCGAGCGAAGCTAATCTTAGCTAGATTGGTTACTTGATGCATCTTTGGCTACATTAATAATGCATTTCAATTTTCAAAGTTTATGAAAGGGTGATTTATTGAATACGTTATATACATGGATATGCCTATGCTTATCACTATATATTTTTTAACTCATGGAATAGTATAACAAGGGTTTTTTTTCCACTCATGTGTGATAAAAAAAGTAAAGAAAATCGAAGAAAGTCGAAGAGAACATTCCTTGCAAGAACGACTAATGAGCTTATTATCTTTATCACAAAACAAGGCAATCACTTTTTCTTGATTATTTGAAAGAATGCCCCTTCTTTTTGCAGGTTAGCATGACTTTTAACATATCTGCAGATTTGGAGTCATTATTTACATGGAATACAAAGCAGGTGCAGTGCAAGTAACCTATTTTCCTCTTTTGTATTTTTTTACCTCAAAGTCCTTAGTAGTCTGGTTGCTTAATTCAGAAATATGACAGTGTTAAATAATAAGCTCATAGAACTCGTTTGTTTATTGACATTAGAACCAAGAGGGATATGGTTGAGGACGAATTCATTTATTTATTCACATAAGAGCCAGGAGGGGCATAGTTGAGAAAGAATTCGGAAGCGGCCTGCCGGCTCGTCCCTCTTGAACTCTAGCTGAGACATTACTTATAAAGTACCCTCTCCATCATAATCTTGTTTGCTACATACTCTCTGACTTGCGCCCTCCCACTAATCTAACTGATTAGTTGCATTAATACTCACTTCTTATGTTTGCACCAAATGCTAAGGCTCCGTTTGATAACCATTTGGTTTTTGAAATTTAAGCCTATAATGACTGCCTTACCATATATTTTTTCTTACTTGGATATCTACATCTCACCTATATTTATAGAAATTAAACCAAAAATTGGAAACAAAAAAAGTAGCTTCCAAAAGCTTGTTTTTGTTTTTGAAAGTTGGTTAGCATTCACATAATTTCGTAAGGAAAGATGGATACATTGTAGGAAAGGTGGAACACATTGTAGGGAATATGAGTAAGAATAGGCTTCAATTTCAAAAACTAAAAACAAAAAACCAAATGGTTATCAAACGGGACCTAAGCTATTCACTCCCGACTCTCTTACTTTTTTTATTTATGCCTTTAACTATCTACTATCAAGGGTATATTATAAGCGTCATATGAATTTTCGTTATGCCTGAAGTTGATAGCATTTTAAGTACACGTACGTAATTAATTTTGTAGATTGATCATTTACCTAGCTTTATTTTGGTGCCATCGTTCTAAATCGTTTTGTAATTATAGTGTCTCACTGTTATATTAAATCAGTAGCAAAGCTTTCTGTAACTTTTGATAGGCCATCTTTTGTAAATTTTTCATATATCAATGAAACGTTTCTTGTTTCCTAAAAACGAAAAAAAAAAAGAAGAAAGAAACTGTCTTGCCTTAGTTTGTGTATTTGTGAACTAGGTCGTTCAGGTTAACGGCAGAGAAGGAAATCGGGCGTTACCAGAATATATTATATTTAATAAACTATAATAGAACTTTTATTCCTTGAGATTTGTTGGTGTTATACACTTATATTGTACCAAGCAGTGAACTGATTGGATAATCTTCATTTTATGTGCAACAGGTTTTTGTGTTTCTTGCTGCTGAATATGAAACCCCAAAGAACTCCTTGAATCAGGTGAGTTTCTGTTTCTTATTTGGACATATATTTCATTCAGTACAAATATTATCTCAACCCCCTGTTGAGTTTCATCTCTTTCGGCAACTCGACATGCCTTCGAATTTTCCTTCTCCATGCGTACATATGCTTCAATTTAACCTCTTTCGAAATGTCATTTGTAGATCTCACTCTGGGACGGTATCATACCTTCCAAAGACATTGCAAAGCTTCAGATCCATACGTCCAACAAGTATCGTTTCGCTGATCAGGTTCGTCGCCTCCGGTTCCGTTACAAAACTTTGCCAACCAATCTATGAAGTTCATTGAAAAAGTTGTAATTCTCTCCTCATGCAGGGAAGCAATCTGAGAGGCAAAGAGTTTAACTTGACATTGCACTGGCATGTGATGCCAAAGACTGGCAAGATGTTAGCAGACAAATTGGTGATGTCTGGATACCACTTGCCTCAGGAATATAGATGAGCAAATTTCTCCATTGATTTGTAATTTCTGAACTAAGTTTTTCATAGGCTTTAGCATCAGTTTTAATCAACAACATTACAAACTCTGCAACATTTCATGGATGGAATAGGAAGAGGAGGAATTTTGTTGAACGACATTTTCCAAGCCATGAATTCATCAGGCAGGCTTAAATGAATTGATATAACACACTTTGCCTTTCTTTTCCTCCGTCTCTCAATCGCAGTTTTTATAATGGCAAAATGTTATGGGTTCGATTCATGGTGGCCATAGAGTTTTCTTGATATCGAAATATTGTAGGATCAGACATGTTGTCATGCGCATGACAATAGTTGGGGTGTGACCCAAACACTTTACAGTTGTTTTTATATAAAAGAAGCTCTATATTTAGTTAGAGGTCCAATACTCCATATGAATGATTTTTTTTGAGAAGTCATATTCTACGGAAAAAAAATGCTTTGACTAATTTAGTCAAGTCCAATTGCTTCGAATTCTATTGAATTTCTATAATGAATACTTGTCTCCTTATGACTAAGGAGGTAGACCCTCCTTAAGGTATATGTGGTACTTTTTGGTGTTATACATTTTTTTTTCTTCGTGATTGTCCTTTGCGCGCACATCGATTAATGTCACGAAACATATCGCCTGACTTACAACATTTAGATGTTAAGAAAACTCGTATATAAAATTAATTTCTACGTAGATAACTATTCTAGATTGAGATGTCCATGGGGCCGGGCAAGTTCGAATTCCTCGCACCGTGCTTGTGAAATTCATCATTTTTTTCCTAGGACAAGGATTCCTCGTGAGGAATTGGGAGAGAGATTATTTTACAAAAAAAAGTATATTATAGATGACACATGAATACATTCCCCGCCTCCATTTAGCTTGGGGAATTTTTTCTTGCTCACCTAAACTGAGTCACTATAGAAAGAATAGACATCTCTAACCACAAACTCTACATAAAAATACGACTAATCAAATAAAATAAGAGTCGAATACCAATTTTTAAAATTAAACTCGTGACCATAAAGTTGATTTGAATTACAACCAAGCTAACGTGCCACCAATTTTTTCCTTAAAAAAAGAAAAAAGAAAGAAAAGGGTAAACTTGGGACATGTATGTTGTGTTTTTATTAAGTTAGATGGAATGAAGAGTGACATTTAAATCCAAATTTAGAAAATGTGTAAATAATATTAAAAGAATGAACGTGAAGAAGATGGGAAGATCTCAGCCCTATATGCAATTTTGCTCATAAATTCAATACCTCTTTTCAGCTCACATCACTTACTTCCCAAACTCTCCGGCGACTCTCCGATGACTTCTCCGGCATGGTATATCCTTTATTTCTCTATCTGTTTCAATCTGTTCGCTCTTTAATCATCGTTTCATACAGCTGAGGTTTCGTAATTCTAATTACTATCATTCTTATTAATCTTGGTTTTTGAGCTTCCTAATCTTGAAAAGAAGATGGGTATTAGGGTTATGGATTTTGGGTATGATGAGAAATTATCTCTAGATTTGGATTTTGGGAATTTTTTTGCCTTCTTTTTGTTTGAAATTGAATGTGCCTTCTTTTTGTTTGAAAGTGTTTACTATTTAATCCGAGAAATTGGAACTTCGCTCCACTATACTCGAAGGTATCCACTATACTCAAAGGTATTTGCGCCTGTCTCAAGGTTATGGGACATACCGCCTGACCCTACAACATTTGGATGCCAACAAAACTTGTAGGAAATTAATTTCTAGGTAAGTGACCATCAGCATTCCATAATGGTTACGTCTGTCTCAAGGTTTAGACCCGAGAGAATAAGGCTTTTACAATTTAGCTCACTCGTGGGGCTCAATCAACGAGACACCTTGGAGACATAAGTGTTTTCTTCTATGGATCTGTTTATATTTTGAGACGAGTTATGTTCTTTGGTCGCGGTATGGAATCGAACAGATTGTGAAACCTTATTTATTACTCTTCTTGGAGCTGGCCCGATTGGAAATTCTTGTGTATTTCACGAGTACATGGATATTATTAAGAAATGAAACTGAATATCTTGAATGAACTGTCCACATCCAGAAGGGAAGTCACCTCCCAACCACCCAGAGTGGAGAACTCTTCCACCTAGATATAAGATCAGTGAGAATACAGTCTTTAAAGATACATTTTTACCAAATAAAAGCTGTAAAGAGGACAAGTCTAAGAAGTAGGCAAACGGCTTACCTTTTCCATCTCATTGAAAAAGGGACACCACTGGTCCGTCCCTAAACTTTAGCACTGGAATACATCGTAGGACCGAAAGCAAAATCGGGTTGCATGGAAAACTAATTCCTATAGCCGCCTCGAATTAGGGACTTCAAGGGGAGCACACCCTCAAAGCCCAAGGGCTCGACCACTGCTCTACCCTAGGAGATAGTTGGGGGTGGGGGAAAGTTGTGATTTCTCATTTGAAAGTAAATATTTACAAACTCCTAGTCGAATTAACGTTGAGACCTGAACGTTTTGCCAAGAAGCACAGAAGTATTCACCTGGAATTTCACTGCTTCTACCAAGTGTTTATGGAACTCTTATAATTTTGGATGCATCCTAATTCGATTGGTGTTAACGGTTTTAGATGTTTGTCCTTGCTGAAAATTTTCTTAAGCTATGTTTTTTATACCCTCTTTGATACGATCGAGTGAAATAAAAAAACAATGTCATGAGGCTTATGCTCAAAGTAGATAATATCATAGTGAAAGCCGAAGGGTTGTTGTACCTTACAAGTGGTATTAGAGTGCCATTAAGTCATGGCCGGTAGAATCCTCAGGTGTTGAACAAAGAAGAAAATATTTAAGCCTAAAATAACTATGTTTTCCAACTAATTTTCTCTTGAAAATATGTGTGCATTATAATAATTTGACCAAGTAGATAGTTATGCCTTATCATATATTTTATGTTATCATACTTTCTTATCTTTTATTTTCCATCTATGATTACACTTTTGTTCATTATAAGTTGTCTCATATCACGCTGGTGATATCTTTTATGCTCTTCTCGCCCCTGCCAAACAAGATGAGCTCGTAGGCTGCACTTTGAAATCACATGCACACGAGAGGATGGAAGTTTCTTAACACAACTCTTGCTTTTGGCATCTTAGGTTGAGAGTGTATTTGATAGGATTGGTCCTTGAGGGGAATTAGGATTATATTAGGGGTATATGAGTTGAGAGTTAGTTAGAATATTTTGGTTGTAAATAAAAGAGGATTGTGAGGGTGCAAGTAAATAGTGAGTGAAGTCATAGTGGGCTCAATAGGTCCAATCACAACTTAGTTTATCCCGTAGTTCTTTATCTTTTGATATTTTAATCTAAATCTTGGATCTTATCAGAATTAGTTGTTAGTGTGTCACTCCTCAAGTGCCTATTGAACACCTCTAAAGACAATAATTTTCTTATTAGTTAATTCTCCATGGAAAATATGTTATCATTTGACTTGAGTAGTGACTGAACATACTCTTTGACTGCTTATATTAATGGTTCCATTTGGGAGTGTTTGTTATTTTTATTGTACTATAGAGCCTAAACATCCCCACCTCCTAGTGCTGACCCTAGTGATAAGAACTCGGATGTTCAGAGATATCTCGTTGTCCCCAAATGAAAAACATAATAGTTCAATATCACTTTTCTCTGTTTCAGAAAAGAAAAAAAAAAAATCTCTTAATTCTCGAAGGTTGACTTTTTGATTGACGAAACCCCTCGAGATTAGCGGTAGTGAGTCATGAGCATAATGGAGAGTTATTAATTCAAAGACTCATCCTTGAATGGATGGCTGTTCAACGAATGGTATGACAGAGGTCATCAGACTATGTTGTGATCATATTACTCCTTGTCTTGCAGGGTTGAGGTAACAAGAAAAAATGAGGCAGAATCATTAAATCCTCGTCGTCCCATTCTCGATGTGGCTCCCATAAATAGCATGCCATATATCGGTCCACCGCTTCCACACAGCTACATTCCTTCTTCTCCGCGAGTAGAAGATCCCAAGGCTATGGTGAAGACAGGACCAGCTATGGTGTACTGCCCTCTCGTAACCAGTCAAAAATGGGATGATATTGTATCTGCCACTAAAGCTGGGGTTGCCCTCACTGGGACAGCAGCCATGGGAAAAGTTGGACCAGTTATCGGACGTGTGGACATTGGTGAGGATGAGAATTCATACTTCTTCCGCGTCTCCCTTCCCGGGGTGGCTAGAGATCAAAGTGAGTGTTTGTTGAAATTGATCAATTTGCTTGCTCACGTACTTTGGTACCATAATGTGCAGCTATTTATGTTATCGATATCAGCCCAAGATTAGGGCAGGCGTTTGGGTCTCAAGATGGGTTAGGTTGGGTTGTAATAACCTAACCCGCATTTGGATAACCGGTTAATCTATAACCCTCAACCAACTATAATAACCCGCTAGACTTTTTATAATAAAGCTCTTTGTTATGAGAACTACGAGGTGATAGGTTCTATTCATAATGATTATCTACATAGGAATTTATTTTCTACGGGTTTCTTTGACATCCAAATGTTGTAGGGTCATGCGGTAATAGATATGACTCATGACAATAGTTAAGATGCGCGCAAGCTGGTCCGAGCTGTCACGGATATAAAAATAAAAATAATAAATAGTTCTTTGTTATAATATTGTCATAACTTATACCTCAAACACATTATTTATAATAGCTCTCTGTTTATATTAATCCACCGTTTATAATAACACAACTGTATCCTCAATCGCATCCTAGTTATCTTATCTGGTTTTAATATTGTTGCAATTGCTTCGAGTCCTGTTTCGGTACATGGGAAAATTATCCATCTGACCCGACTATTGTTTCATGGTAGCAGACAGTTTCAGCTGTGACATGGAACCAGATGGGAAAGTGAAAATAAAAGGAGTGACAACAACAGGGGAGAGCATAGTATGTAAGCATTCACAAATATTTAGGATGCAATCAAAAAATCTATGTCCACCAGGTCACTTCTCCATCACTTTGCAGCTACCTGGTCCTGTCAATAACCTGCAGTTTTCAGGTTCTTTTGGTGCAGATGGGATTTTAGAAGGCACTGTAGCTAAAAAGTGAATAACAGGGGGGTATGGTTTAAAACACAGATGATTATAGGTTCATTTTGGTATGTTGTTTAGAAAAAATGGCATTTTTTGTGGAAAACTATTCATAAGGAAACATGTTAAGGCCTCTTCATTTTTTGCTCACTCCCTAGGAGGAGATGTTTTGAAAGGACTGGTTGAATTTTTTCAACCAAGATCCCAGAGAACACCACAATGCTATGAAATTTGTAATTTTATTAAAAGATCTCTCTCTCTCTCTTTTTTTTTTATAACATCGGTACGGGGGGAACAAATACCGATTCTCGGACCGAATCTGTGAGGCTAGTGTTGAACTGATTTACAACCAAATAATAAAACTATTGAACCATTGACGCCGGTGTTAAACGATTTTTTGTAAAGAGAATAAGTCAGTTTATTTGGTTCAGTTTCTAATCTTATTTGATCTCAAAATCAATCTTGATGAGAAATGGAAATAATTCCCATCAATCGCTGTTTTTTTCTTTTTCTACTAAAATTATTGAAGTCATAGCATAAGTAAGTCATACTTTGGATTAAAATCAATTGTAAGTAAACCAATCATAAAATTTAGGATGGATGAATATTGTGATGAAATAGGCACTTTGAAACAAAGGGTCTTTGTATGCATAGTAACAACAAAAATAAATTAAAATAATAAACTAATTGCAAATATAACAACTTTTTGAAAAATTGCAAAAATAGAAAAGAAAAAAAAAGTGAATGGCTTTTGTGAAACTCCCAAAACATCATATCTGCAAAACTATTTATGATACTATTGAAGTCTGTTTGATTCTGAGTTATTCGTTGAAATCATTTTATTGAAATTAATTGATCTAGAATGAATGTGGCTAAGCTCTAATTGCATTTGTAATATTTTTCTTTCCAAGTACACTTTTTATGTTTCTTTTGTATAAGTTTTTATTAGGGTCTTCGATCAATATTATTAAATAGATCAATAAATTTCAATTATGTCATTATTAATTGACTAAACTATAACCTTGATTGACTTCAATCAATAATAAAAATGGAGGGAAGAAGAAGAAAAAAAGATAAAATTAAAGATTTATTTCAACAAAACTATATTTCAACAAAACTATGCCCAAGAGTTTTTCCAATTCTCTTATGTTTCAACATATCTCTAGTCAACTTCACTTCTTGCCATTTACAGGCTCTGGCATAAATATTTGACAAAAGCACATAAACCCCACTACCACAATTCTTCAACTCTGCTATCTGGCTTTTCACTCTGTTAGCAAGACCTACATTCCCATACATTTCACACCCATTCAGAATAGAACTCCAGATTGCTGCATTGGGATGCATTGGCATTTTGCTCAGAAGCTCCTCGGCCTCTTCGATGTGGCCTGCCCGACTCAAAAGATCGATCATGCAGCCGTAATGCTCCATGGTTGGCTTGATACCATACACCTCAGTCATGGTGGTGAACTGTTTCTGACCTTCTTCGACCAACCCGAGATGGCTGCACGCCCACAGGACTCCTATGTAGGTGATTTCATCGGGAGCAGCTTCAGCTTCTGCTTCCATTCTTCTGAACATATGCAATGCTTCTTCGCCTTTACCGTGGATGGCTAAGCCTAAGATCATCGTCGTCCAGGCCATTACATCTTTCTTCTGCAACTTGGTGAAGATCTTCAACGCTGTATCTGCATCTCCAGCTTTGGAATACATGTCCATAAGAGAAGTTGCAATGGCTACATCTTCTCTGAAGCTTGTTTTCAATACACGAGCATGTAGACTTCGCCCTGCTGTTCGAAACTCCAGATTCGTGCAAGCACTTATCACACTAAAAACTGTTACTCTATCTGGAATAAACCCAGCCAACTGCATTTGAGCGAAAAGGCCTAGCGCCTCTGCTCCTCGACCATATTGACTATAAGCACTGATCATTGAATTCCAAACAACCAAATTTCTTTGAGGCATTTTGTCAAAGAGGTTTCGTGCAGTTGCCAAGTCGCCACATTTTGCATACATGTCCATGATTGCAGTTGCTAGTACTACATTGAAGCTTGAGTTTGAAACAAACGGATCGTAACCAAGTTGGCAGAGACGATAGTGAACTGATTTTCCAGTATCGATATCCCTACAACGAGCAGCTGCAGCCAAGACAGTGGACATGGTGATTTCATTAGGCTTCACACCTTCATTCTCCATTTCCTTAAACCTGCTTAAAGCTTCTCCAGCCTGATTATTGTTTAAAAGTCCTGCAATTAAGGAAGTCCAAACAACCACATTCCCCTTGGGAATAAACTCAAACACCTTCAACCCAGAATTTAAATCTCCACAAGAAACATACATATTGAGCAAACAAGACGAACAATACGCATCTAATTCAAACCCAGTTTTCACAATTCGATTGTGAATACTTCGCCCATATGCAAGAAGATCAATTATGGAGCACACTTTCAGCACGAAGGGGAAGGTAAAATGGTCCGGGGTGAAGCCTTTACGTTGCATTTCTTCATACATAAACAGCGCTTCAAACCTATCATCACCATTGCAGTATCCTTTGATCATTGAGTTCCAAATATAGACACTCGGCCAATCAATCTGATTGAAAACTAATCTCGCATATTCAATGTCACCCAATTCGAAATTCGTGCAAAAATCAATAAATTTGCTGCAGGGGATTATGTTCTTGATGATTGAAGTGGCAATCATCAAACCATGTACTTGCTTCAACTCCTTCATGGTTGTGCATTTTTCTAAGAAACTCATAATAGAGTAATAATTCAGCTTCATTCTCTTCATTCTGAATCAGATAAGCAAGATTGAAGATCATGGAAATGAACCCTCGAGTTAAAATGATGCAAAAAAAAAGGTGAAGATATGAAAGGGAAATTCTGTAATTTCTGATTCTATCACTAACCCTCGAGCTCTCTCAGAAAATTTTCTTGCCTTTAATTTTCCTTCTTAAACCCTTCAACTTTGGACTGTAAAACCCTAATTTTCCAACCCATTTTGGCACATCAGATCTTCTCAAAACGAGGGCAAACAAAATGCCAAAAAATCCAAATCCCCAAATGAAACCCTTTGAAATCGCACATTTCAGCAACAATTGAATGAATAGAGCAAAACCAAGAACCCCACAAATCTCATCGATCTCAAAATCAGTCAAAAACAACAAAGCAATACCAGACACAACCAAAAACCCTATAAAAATTGGCATAATCTTCCTTTTACCTCTCCATCCATCTCCGCCGCCTCCGCCGAGTCTCCTCCACAGCCGCGAACCACCATTTCCATCTCCGCCACTCAATTCCGCTACGACCGAATCCAGGGGCGGGGGTAAGATCTTGAGATTGAGGGCTAAGAGGGACGCCAATTCAAGCACTGATTTGGTTGATCTTTGAAACCCATTTCGCCTCTTCTTCTTCCTGGCGCAAATGATTGATGTTTGGGTCGAGAAGATTGGGGATTTGGGTTCGATTATGGGATTTGAAATGGAGAAATTCAGAAGTGGGTTCACGAAATTGAGCTGCATTTTGGTCTGATGCTTTGCTTTTGGATCGCAGGACTGAGGAGAAGAAAAATAAGAATGACCGTTGGGATCCGCATCATATTTTAGAGATCACAACAATTTTTTAAATTTCTGAGAATTCCCAATTTTTGCCCTACATTTCATTTAAAATAATGGAAATTTGTTGTGTATACCAACTTTAAGATTTTCTACTAAGTTATAGCACATTTTTATCAAAAAATCGTTTATCCCAAAATTTTGAGTGATTGAACTCAATTACACTCAATCAATAACTAGTGATTGAACTCAATCAGTTTGTTAAGTGATTGAGCTCAACTGATTGAGTTCAATCAATAACTAGTGATTGAACTCAATCACACTCAATCACTCGACTACTTTCAGTTTTTTGGTATATGTGCAATTGTTTTCAGTTTTGTGTTTGTAATCTTTTAGTCAATTTTTGTTATACATAAAAAATCCCCTAAAAGAATTGGTTAATCAAATTTGAATAATTAGTCTAGTCGGTGTGATTGGCTTCCTTCAAATAATGAACATATCACAACCAACACATATGTTATAAGTACAACAAATCTGCAGCTTCTAAAGTTTATTGGAGACAAATTCAATATTTATTTCTTCAGATTCTTCTTTAAATTACATGGTCATCATTTTGCATTCTTTATAAAACTCATTTGCAACTTGCATTTGGATTCAACCCACAAAAGGATTGTCAGTGTACAAAGAATTAGTCAGCCCAATTTGAAGAAAAGATAAATAAAACTTGCATTTCATACACATGGATATGAAATTGTATGATAAACTAGTCAATCCTAATTTGAATCCTCAATATATGAAATGGTTTTATCTCAAATTCTTCATAAATAAATTTCTAACAAACATCACAACCAATATATATTTGAGAACATTATTTCAAATCGAAATAGGTACTGACCTGTGTGTAAGTATTGGAGATACTCACCTTGTGATAATTGTCCCACATTGGAAAAGTGAGGATTCTACAACTCATTTATAAGAGATATAAAATACTCCTCTCATTACCAATTGGTTTTGAAGTGAAACTAAATATTCTCTAATATAGTAAGCTATATTGAATGCAATCAGGATACTATAGTTCATGTCAATCTAACCAATGAATCTTCCAAAATTAAAAATTTATCAGTTTAAAAAATATATATACAAATATATAAATAAATGGTGACCATGTTTCACATTTTCTTCTTTAGCTTCTTGAAATTATATGGCCCTCCTTTAGTATCCTATTCAAAATCAAATTTTGAATTGCAATCTTGATACTAAATTCATTTGTAATATTGGTTTAGAGAATTACCTTCTCAAGTATCTCTTGCAATTCTGAGAAATCAATTTTCAGGCATGTTTCCCAAAAAACTTGGACTGCATCTATGCTTTCAAGGTTATCACATCCCTCAATGGAGCTATGCTTATCATTAAAGATTAGAAGCTCATACAGATCTTTATTCCATACGTATTCGAGATCTGGAAGGTCAAGTAACTGCATCGATCCGAAATCCAAATTTCGGAGAAAAACAACACCTGATTCTGTAGTATTCCAATTGTTTTCCACTTCAAATATACATCGCAGTGAATTACAATGCTCAATGATTAACACATTAAGACTTGTAAATTTGCTTATTATATTTGAAGGAAAAATTGTCTCCAGATTGTTGCATGAAGAAATCAATAATTCTTTGAGTTTGGAAAACGAATTAGGAACTAATATATTCTTCCATATCATCTTCAAACTGTCCACATCTTCAAAATGAATTTCCTTCAATTTGGGAAGTGATGCCTACATTTGTAAAACATTGGTCACATATGACATACATCTAGCTTATAGAGTCTAATAGAAGAGAAAAGATGAAAGATTGGAGAAAAAAACTGTGATACTTGTGCAAATATGAGAAATAATATCCGTGTATTATTCACTTAGAAAGAGGTCTCTTAAATAGAGGAACCTTCTTACAACAAACATAGAAACAATATTACAATAAGATAAAATCTTCTATAAGATAATATCTTATAATACAAAGGAATCATCTAGTAATATGGAAACAAATATGTGGGACCCCCACCTCTCAAGCATGTGTATTCCCGAAGAGGCAAAAGGATTGTGGAAGTTGGAACATCCTCTGTG
>JBBMEF010000021.1:7983365-8002553 GCA_037832685.1 Sicyos baderoa | reverse complement strand
AGTGAGTAAGAGTGAAGAAACCCTAGCCCCCTTTTGTTATGAGCCCTTGTACATCAATGGCAACTATGATGGTGGAATGATCAAGATCGATCGTTCCATAACAGTGGAGTAGGGACGTTCCCGAACCACTTACATACGGTGTTAATCTCTTCTCCTCCCTTTTATGATTTTGTTATGATTTGTGTGCATTCAATCTTAGGTTAGATATATACCTAGAATTTGCACTACATCTTCAATACAATAACTTGACTAATTAATAGTCGAACTAGTTCAATCCTATAAGAATATAATTAACAACCACAAATGATAATCTAATAAAAATACTAAGCAATCATTTTGTCACAAATCACATATAAGAGAGTTAATTTTGTTTACTACCTTAAACTTCCACAAATTAATAGATTAAGAACCCGACCAAAATCACCTTTTGAATTCAAAAACCAATATTAGGACTGCCCGAACAATAATAGAAGTGTGGCAATGAGGGTTGCTTAATGAAGTTAGATAATGAGGGAGATGAAACATTGTAGTTTTATAAAAAAAAATATTTATTTGATTATGAACAAATGTTTATATCATAAATAATAGGGGATTTTTCATGTATAACAAAAATTAGCTTAAAAAATTGTATCTATAGCACAAAACTAAAAATAATTGCACATATATCAAAATTCTGACTTATTAAACTCAATCGAACTCAATCAATAACTAGTGATTGAACTCAATCAGTTGAACAACTGATTGAGTTCAATCACTAGTTATTGATTGAGTTCGATTGACTTCAATCACTCATAATTTTGGTATAAACGAATTTTTGATAAAAATATGATATAATTTTAATAGAGAGTCCTAAAATTTGTATACATAACAAATTTCCTAAATAATATGTACTATTTTAAAAGTGATTGCAAATCCATAAATTAAGGAAGGGTTAGTTTTAAATGATAAAATAAGATTTTTTTTTTTCTTTTCCTTAAATAAATACTTTATTAATTGCATAACCTAAATATTAAACTCTACAATTTAGGGGCAGTTAATGTGAATAAATTTTTGGTCGATTATAGATCAATATTGTGCTTGAAAATTATATCAAATATTAAATCAAACAGAAGTTTAATTAATAACCCAAGTCAATGAGGTCTTAAAGTCCACCACACTCTATAAATAGAGCCCTTTTTCCATTTAAAAATTCAGAAATTAGAAACTGACCAGGTGTATGTTTGTCATATTTAAAAGACAATTTAGACTAAAAATCAACTAATTGTTTGTTGAAAAACTACATTCAATTTTTTTTTGTAATTAACTTTTTATTTTTACTATTAAAAATATTACTCATTTCTAATCATTTATATATAATTATTCAAAATAACTTTTCATTTTCAACCATTTATTTTTAATTATTTATTTTAACCATTAAAAATAACTCATTTTAATTAGTCATCTTTTTTTAACCACTCATTTTAAATTGATATTCAAACAAGATTTTTACTCTAACTTTTTTAAAAAACACACAAGTTTTTTAATTACTAACTTTCGATTTTTAACTACTCAAAATAATTCTTCATTAAAACCTCATATAAACAAACTATCATAGAGTGACTCAAAGAGTTAAAGAGGATTTTGAAGTACTTAAGATGATGATTTCAATCCTCAATAGCGACCACCTACCTAAAATTTAATCGGTAACATTAGTAAAAGTGTGCCCAAACTAACCCATGCCATATAAAAATAATAATAATAATAATCCTCATCGAAACAGCTCCAAAAGTTTTGGGCTTATGTTTTCAAAATTGATGATTAAAATTTGGATAATTGAAAGTAGAACAAGAATAACAAATTGATAATTGAACCTTTTTTTATTTATTTATTTATTTTGTTTGTTTGTTTGGCTAGTAGAGTGGAAGTTGAAATCCAGTGTAAAGCAATATTTTTAACATTTATGGAAGCTGGTTTTGAGCAGGAAAATCACATGAAACATGAGGGAACACAAAAAAGCCAACAAATATACAAACCCTTTCAATTGATCTTCATTCAGAAACTAAATGGAAGTCGAATCCAGAGCTCCCGGGAAAATCATCCTCGCCGGAGAACACGCCGTCGTCCATGGATCCACCGCCGTCGCCGCCTCCGTCAATCTCTACACTACAGCTTCCCTTCGATTCCCAACTTCTTCAGGTGCTTTTTCCCTCTCTCTCAACTGGGTTTGCCTTTTTATTTGTGAAATGTGTGATTTGGTTGGTGAAATCTTAGATTGTTAGATTCTTTCATGTGGGTCATCTAATTTCTTGATGCCCATTTGAGCATTAATGAAATTTCTAAGGTTTTTGGACTTAATGAACCCCCATTTTGACATTTCTGTGTTCTTTGATTTCTGTGTTAAAATGAACTTTGAGGTACAATTTAATGCTGCTGAAAGTTTCACAATAGCCCTGTATTTGTGATCTCTGCATAATTGGAAAATTTGTGTGTATTTTCTTCACTCAAGTGTTTGTACTCACTTTTCCTCATCAGACAAGGATGATACTGTGAAACTTCAACTGAAGGACCTGGAACTTGAGTTTTTATGGCCAATTAGTAAAATCAAGGAAGCTATTGGTGGATTTGTTGGTCCGATCTCGACACCCTCGTCGTGCCCTGCAGAATGCTTGAAATCAATTGCATCTCTTGTTGAGGATGCAAGCATTCCCGAGGCGAAAATTGAACTTGCCTCCGGAGTGTCTGCGTTTATTTGGCTCTATTCTTCCATCCTAGGGTATGCATTTCATTCCTGAAAGATTTTATATACTTTAACTTGTATACACTTCATTTCACTCTAATTGCTTCGATGTGTTTTAGATTTGTGCCTGTTGATGTGGCCATCACTTCTGAGCTTCCCCTTGGATCCGGCCTGGGATCGTCAGCTTCATATTGTGTTGCGCTTTCAGCTGCCCTGCTTGCTTTAGCTGGTTCTGTGAAGGTCGATCGGGAGCAGCGGGGGTGGATAGCATATAAAGAAGACGATCTAGAGTTGTTGAACAAGTGGGCCTTTGAGGGTGAGAAGATAATCCATGGAAAACCCTCTGGAATTGACAACACAGTGAGCACATATGGTATGCAAAATCCATTTGTTCTTCTCTCCATTTGTTGTTAAACTGGTTGTTTTCTACTTTGAAGCAAAGTGAACTGATACACTTATCATGCAAGAGATATAAAGGCTATTGCTTTGTAATGTGAATACTTGGCATCTGCAATGCATTCTTGCTCAATAACTAACTCCACTCCATATATATCACCATGAAAGCTGAAGAGTCGACGTACTGGAATATCAAAAAGTAGTCCAACTGTGTTACAGATTTTTTTTTTTTGGAGCAGAAACATGTCATGTTATGTTATCCTAACGAAAAACTTGAAAAAGGATAAATATATGATTTTGTGAATAATATGTTTCAGTCACTAGGGTTAACTTGGACTGTTTAATTGAATAGCACTAGTTTTTGGTGTGTGTGCGTGTAATTCCATTTCTTGAACTTGGTCTTGAACCGCAGTTCATATCGATTTTATATTACGATGTTTTGGTCTCTTATGCAAGAAATTCTTATTTATCAGGCAGCATGATCCAGTTCAGATCAGGCAATTTGACCCTCATTAAATCCAATATGCCACTGAAAATGCTAATTACAAACACAAAAGTTGGAAGAAACACAAAGGCTTTGGTTGCTGGTGTTGCAGAAAGGGCCATCAGACATCCTGATGCAATGAACTCTGTGTTTAACGCTGTCGATTCTGTCAGCAAGGAATTATCAATCCTTATTCAGTCACCAGTTCCTGATGATGTTTCCCTAATTGAGAAGGAAGAGAAGTTAGGAGAGTTGATGGAAATGAATCAAGGTTTGCTTCAGTGTATGGGGGTAAGCCATGCATCTATCGAGACAGTCCTCCGGACGACATTGAAATACAAGCTAGTTTCCAAATTGACAGGAGCTGGAGGTGGAGGCTGTGTTCTTACACTATTGCCTAACTGTATCCTTTTTTCTGTTATTGAATCTTATGGCATGAGTCTTCATCTGCTCTCATTTCTATCTATTTATTTCCCTCTAGTAAATATATTGATCTTCATATAGTTCATTGGTACAAGTACATTGTTAATCCATATTTTCCCTCTTCATCTTTGTATGCCTTGTAGGTTAGATTAAACTTGATTTTACTTAAATGCTTGCATTATGCTGTTTATTTAAGGGTTAAACAACCATTTTAATCCCTTTTTTTTTCAATTTGGTCTACATGATTTGGTTGAATTTCAACATGAGACTAGAAGTTTAGTCATTCACATTCAAGATTTCATCATTCAATATTTTATCAGTTCCTCCATGAGGGTAATTTTAGAACATAAATGTCAATGTTCAACCAGTCTCCCATAAGAAAACTGCAACTTAATTTTATCTTATTGTCAATAGAAGTAGCATTTTCTTTTTATGTGTTTTCTTAACCCAGAAACAGTACTTTCAGGGACAATTGTTGATAAAGTAATTGCAGAGCTCGAATCCTGTGGATTCGAGTGTTTCATTGCTGGGATAGGAGGAAGAGGGGCGGAGATTTCATTTGGTGATTTATCTTGAACTCTCAAGTTGTTCTTGAATGAAATAAACTTGTTTCCTTCTGTTCCTTTTAAGAAGTCTCATCAGCTCATTACTCCAAGCATGTTACTTAAAGAAGAATTTTCAAATCATGGTTCACATCCCTCCCCAATAAGAGAAATAAATTTATGTTCTTCCAGTTTGTTAGCTCATCAGCCATATGGTAACTGTTTTTAGTCTAGGCCGGACGATAGAGAATTTTAATCGACTATAATCTTCCTGTTCATGTTACTCTTGGTGTTCGTTAAATGTCAAACTCATTTTCGGTTTCTCTAAAGATGTGTTGGTTTCTCTGTTTCTATAACAGCTGCTAGAAGATTTAGGTCAATTGGAGGCACCAAATCTTTCATAGTAGAAACTTATAAGAACATTTTCACATTCTCTATTTAAGATTGTTCATTTTAATCATTCACATATTACATATCATGTTGTGAAGTAATTTTAAACCTCAAACCACTTCCCCTCAAGGTCCCAGGTTTGAAACTCACCTGTGACATTAATTTTTAGACACCTCTCGTGTCTTCATTCATTCAATATCTCCCAGTGCTTGGTTTAGGGATTGGCGTAGTTACCCTTATTTCAAAAAAAAAAAAAAACTTTAATCACTTTCGAGGCAACTCTCTCTATCCTTATATCTTTCTCATCTTTGTTCTCTTGAGATATCTACATTGGAGTTTCATGCATACAAAACAATGGAGCCTTACCTAGCTGCTCATTTTAGCTCCTGTGCTCCATAAAACCTACTCCAAATCGTTGTGATTTATAATGTTTCCCCAGCCACAATGAGCATATGGAAGTCCTTTTACCTTGCGAGATTTACGACCAAATCTTTCTCTAATTCGAGCCAGCTTACTTGCATCTTGATTGTAGTTTTGTATACTCATTCGAACCAACTGTGCACTTAAACACTAGTTTTCATTGAATTTAACCTTTGAGCTTGTTACTCTATTGCTATAGGTCAAGACATCTAGCAACGTATCTTCCCCTGTTTTTTCATATGTGACTTGATCGCTTTGTCCTAACTCGGGATTAGGAGAACTTAAAACACGTTAGCATGAGTATAGCTTAATCGATATAAAGTATATACTTTTAACCAAGTGATCATTGGTTAGAATCCTCTGCTCCATGAGTTGTCAAGAGAGCAAGACCTTAAAGACACTTCTATGTCTCACAAGAAAGTAGGAATGGTCTTCCTTCAACATGAATCCATTGGTCTCTTACATGAAATAGCCTTGCTTGCCCTTTAATTCCACCCAACCAGTGGGAAGATTTTTGTAGAAGAATTGTAATTATTAATTCGTTTGGATGTGAATTCTTGTAGAGAAGTTGCAATCAGTAACTCATTTGGACTCATTTGGACGTGAGTTTTGTAGAGAGGTCGCAATAATGAGTGATTTTAAAATAAAGAGTTATACTGAATTATTAGAAATGAGTGGTTATATTAACTTGTTTGGATGTAATTTTTTAAATTGTAAATGCTCATTTATAACTCCTCCATAAAACAAAAAATTATTGAGTTAATATGTGACTGTCATTGAAATTGTAACTCATTAGTTTAAATGCGGACAAGCCGGTCACGATACTCACAAATATTGTTGCATTTTAGTTGTAGTCAAGAAGATGAAGTTCTACTAAGCTTGTTGAGTCTAACGAAGTAAAATTATTTTGAATCCTACAAATGTGACAGTCAACGATAAGTTGAAGATTATTTAATAGATGCGTAATTTGTGTATATTCGAGTGAATGATTGTTGAGTATAAGGATTTAAGATCTCGTATTATTTAGAAGTTAATTTTTGTCCTACAACCAGACTGCCTTAATACATGCTTCAATCTTGATACATGTGTAAATCAATAAATTGATGAATGACCAAATATGTTTATAAAATACGAAGATTAAATTGATATAGAAATGAATTCAATATATCTCCTTCATAATTTTCCACATTAGGGTCTAAATCAAAATTTATAAATTATCTTCTCTTTTTTAATGTTGCATAACAGATTTATGAATGAAAATTCAAATTTTCGAATGTTTTCTTTAAATAAAACTCTTTGAATTTGCAACATGAGCATAATTCAATGGGCCATCTTCTCTCAAGATTTTGTTGTACTAGCAAAGGAACTCTTTAATTTGGCTTCACTTGGAGCAATTGCTTTGGGTTTTTTTTTTTTTTTATATTTATTTAACAATATTCTACTCCCCACCAAATCTCAAATTTTCAACAAACAACCTCTTTAACACCCTGAACCTCAAACAAGATTTCCACTTCTCTCAACATCAATCTTCAAATAAGTTTATTCTTCCACTCTCCAAAAACATCAATTGTGCAAACAAGGTTTTCCTTCCCCTTCTCATATAAACATCAATTCTCAAATGAATAGTTCACAACTCCAAATCACTCGACTTCCACTTTCTCTTCTTCTTTCTCTTTCTTTCCCCAAATCCAAACGCTCCTTAAAAATTGGGAGATTTGAACTCATAATCGCTTGGCCAATAAGTTATACATTTATTTTATCAAATAACTAGGCACATATATAATATGCTTCAACCGGCAAGTCCAGCTTTTAGTTTCTTCTTTTTCGGTGTGCTTCCCAAGATATGCCTTCACCTTCGCTTTACTAAAGCTACTCCTGTGACCTGTCCCCTTCCATTTTTGTGAACATCTCAATTCTCATATCAAGAAGCATATGTGCTTCATGCATGATTGGACAAAAAGAAAGAACAGTATCGTTAATCCATTTTATTGTTAGATTTTTTTTTTTATATATGTGACTGTCTCGGGCACCTCGACTAGTGTCACATGACATACCACCTGACCCAACAACATTCGGATACTAAGGAAACCCGTAGAAAATTAATTTTTAGATAGGTGACCACTATAGATTAAACTCATCACCTTATGCACCTTAATGCTCTCTTTGATCAATTGAGCTACTCTATGATGGTTAATTCATTTTATTTTTTTAGATCAAGTGAAAAAATCTAATTAAATGAACAAATTGAGCCTAGACTCAATTCTCTCCCTTCCCAGCTTTTAATATTGTGAAGGAGGATGAGCCATTTCTTCTTCTTTTTTGTTCTTTTCCTTTTTCTTAGTTCACTTGTTCTTTTTCTTTAACCCTTTTGTCTGATTCCAAGGGCAGCACATGTTTCACATATTTGCATTTGGTGGAATTTTGTTACTTCACTGCCAAGGCAAAAACAAATACAAATGAGAATGCATTGAAAAAGAAACAAAAAGAGAAGCGAAGCTTAGGAAATGATAGAAATAAAAAGATTGATTCTTTTATTTGTTTGCTTTCTAGTGACAAATACCTGTGCTCATTGTTGATCCCAAAACTGTCATGGCTTTCCTCAAATGTTGCCTCAGACTCTGTGCTCTTCTACACTGCTTGCTCTCTCTGTTACATTTGGTGCACTGTGATGGTTAGTTATCTGTCTCTCCAAGTTTGTAAAATTCATAACTTTTTGCATGAAGTAAACAAATCTTGGTTTTTTCCCTACCCTTTTCTCCACACTTCAAACTAAATGTTTTTTTTCAGTCATCTTTCTTGGCACATTCATCAAAGAAATATATAGAATGGATAAAGTCAGTCACACTTACAGCTCAATTCAGAAAGTTGGCCTTCTTCAATTTTGTTACTTCATAAACTGAGGAGTGATTCTCCATTGCCTGTCTACCTGCAGTTGATTTAGAAGAGCTTTTTAAAGGCTTCAACATGTACAGAAACTCACAAAACCAGTTGCCACTCGCAGAGAACTCCAAAGCAGAGTGTATAGCAGAACAAATTGCGAAGAACTCGTACAATCAACTGCCTTGCAGTCATGCCAACAACGGCGACCCCCTTTTTCCATCCAACCAGAGCCAACTTCCTCTGTTCACTCATTACTCTAGAAAGTGCAAAGTTAACCTCAATCATACAGTAGATGGGGTTATTTTACCAGTGTATGTGCCTAGCTCGGCGGATAAACTAATGCTTACTGGTTGCAACCATTCTCAGGCTCCGAAGTATTTGAGTAATGAAACTTTCACAAGGGTAGGTCTTGCTACAAATAGAGATTGTTTGGTGATCGCTTTGGGTACTGATGCAGTTCGTGGAAGCTATTCTGCTGGTGTCTCTCTGGTTCCAAATATTGGTTGGGTTTATGGCTTGGGATTATTGTTTTTGGGTTCGTTACTTTTTTTTTGGTGAGGATCAAAAGCTCTTGTTCTTTTGCATTCTGTAACATGTTTAAGATTTATGATCAACGATTGTCTCAAGGAGTCATGTAATGCAGAATATCTTCATTTTACGAAAATTGAAACAGCTTAAAGAAAGAATATTTTGAAGAGGCAAAGAAGTTTTTTTCCTCTTTTCTATTTGTATTCTACAACTGTGCATCATTGGGTCAACTTACAAGCTCTTGACTAATATGAAGAGACAATTGGTTTATATTTATTTTAATTTTTAGTATTTTTACCTTTTTAATTATTTATCTTTTTTAAGATTAGATTAAATATTATTTTCTATCTTTTCCTTTTATGATTAGATAGTGTCTTTTCTTGTCATCTTTTTCTTTTATTATTAGGTAGTATTCTTTTTCTTTTATTATTAGGTAGTATTCTTTTTCTTTTATGATTAGGTCATCTCTTATACTATATTTAAACCAAATATTCAAATATTGGGTTCATTAATAAATGAAGAATTTGAATAATTTCAAATCCATCTTACAACAATTAGAGTATAGAAAACTGAAATGCGTCCCAAGGAAAACATTTTGTCATAAGAAGTAGGTAAAAAGCTGAACCAGTACCCAATCTCACATTATACATCATTGCAAATTATCACATTATACATTTTGGGACTACATCCGTGTCCTCGTCCAGGGAACACTATCGATCTCTTTTCATCCACTCTCATTGGGCATCCCTTCAAAAAGAAAAACAAGATGTTTTGGGAGAACTTTATTCAAGCCTGCTCCATATGGATCGAAACGAATAGAAGACATTTTTGAGATAAGGAGAACTCTTATTATCGTTTTCTTGAAAATATTGTTTCACTGGTTATAAGTTGGCATAGCTTCTATACTCTCCTCCTATCTAATTGGATTGGAGTGGCCTTTTGTAATCATCTCCCTTGTGTAATTTCATACATCAATGAAATTGTTTTTTATCCAATATATATAGTCTAGTACAATCATAAAACAACACTATCACGAAGTTTAGATACCTAAGAATCCCTCAAGATAGTATCAATAGATCATCAGTACCAATGAAACAATTCAAAAGAGCAAAATCATCAAAATGTAACGAAATCAAAGCTACAATATGAATGTGCCTAGTAAGTGATAGAAGTAGAAACTATTTTGCTTGCTTGTGAATTGTGCATCACCTCAACGGTTTGGAATATTGTACATAATATATATATATATATATATAATATATATGAAAATGAAACACGTTAAGCAAGAGAATCCCAACACTCTTAAGCTAGAATATTTCCCACCATAACCCCATTTTTACAGTTTACATACACCTATAGATAATACTTTAGGTAGGTCTTATCAGTTACAAACTCACAAATCTGACCAAAAAAAAAAACTAGACCTCTGGTGGGGTGGGCGGGATCCTATATCGTAATACTTGGTTGCATAAAAGAGAAAGGTGGGAAATGGTTTCTCCTTCCAAGTCGTCAACAATTGATGGTGAGGTAGGGGAACACAAGAGGATCTTAAACCATAATACTTGGTTGCTCTGATACCAATTGATAGAATCTAGATCTATCTATTAATAAACCATCACGATAAGCCAAGTGATTCGAGGTACTTGGACCCTCCTTAGACTCTTGAAATCTCTCAAGCCCTAATTCCCATACAATTCTGAAGATACTTCCTCACTAAGCAATCCTCCCTATTTATAACCACCATATGTAACTAACTCTCTACTAATTGCATATAGGTCCTTATACTATTCTTTAATATTCCTAAGGCCTTAACCTATCAGATTCTTACACACCGGTATACAGTACAGTCAAGTATTGTCCTATCTATTCGACTTACAGGAAAAATGATTAAGCAATTAATAGTTACCTCGCTCTTGAAAGCACCTTTAATTCCATTTACTCAATTAGTAATGACTAAAGAACATATAAAGTGGAACACAAGAACCTCATACCCTTCATGAATAAAGCAAAGCAATATTAACAGAACAAGCAAATTCTAAAGAGTCCACAATGGAAAAAGAACTCAATAAAAAGGCTAAAAGAGCAAGAGCCTCATTCTATTAATTATGTTCATCTCTTCTTTGTCCAAGCAAATTTGATGCCTTCTCCTTGACCCTGAAGCTGCAAAATGGCCTTGGCCTCCCACAAACTTGGCCTCTTTCTCTACAGTCTTGCTCATGGCTTGCTGCTATTGCCGCACTTAGTGCATTGTGATGGTTCTCTCTCTCTCTCTAGTTCTTTTGTACATTGTGATCTATCTCTCTCTCTTTAAACACACACACAAATGAGTTTCATAGTTCCAGTACTTTGGCGGGTTCTTTTCTACTAGCAAGCACGAACACTTAGATTTTTACAAAGTATTCGTGTTTGACACTGATACTTTCGGACACTCATCGGACATGTGTCCGATATTCTAAATTTTGTGTCATCTTTTATTCTTTTATTATTATTTTTAATTTCATACGGTTCACAAACACTCCATGGGTACTTCATGGACATGCGATTTAAGACTTATTTGTTTTAAGTGGTCAATGGCACGACAACGGAATAGTGTTGTTGGGGGCAATTGAGGACGACATTCATCAAAGGTAGATGGACTAAAATGAAAAAGAGAAAGAAAAAGAGAAGAAAAAAATGGTGGTAAAAACTAAAATATTTTGAGTTCCTATAGAGGTTTATAAATTTTGTTTTGTGAGATTGTAACAAGCATAACCATCATGAAGTGGCTCAATTGGTCAAAGAGGATCTTGGGGTACATAAAGTGATGTGTTCAATCCCCAATCTCCATAGTAGCCACCTATCTAGGAATTAATTTTCTACGAGTTTCTTTGATATTCAAATGTTGTAGGGTCAGGCGATATGTCCCGTGACATTAGTCGAGGTGCGCAAAAGCTGGCCCGGGCAGTCACCGGTATAAAAAAAAAAGATTGTAACAAGCATTTAAAGAAACGGTGAGATTGTGTGGTGAGATTGTGTATTTGATTGGATTTAAATAACCTCCGTGTTGTGTCAGTGCTTCTTTAACTTTTCTAATATAACTGTATATGCGTGATAATTTAGCATCAACCATAGACATTTCCTAATTTGTATCAGAAAAATAAACAAATCAGAACCCAATGATACAAAATTTGCAGAGAAGGAAGATACACTTTTCAAAGGCATGAACAAGTACAGAGACTCCATAAATCTTACCCCAATGAAGAAGAACTCCAAAGCGAACTGCCTGGCCAAGCAAATCGCTTGGGACTTCGACGACGAGTCGCCCATGAGCACATTGGCAAGCGGATCCACCATCGGCGCAAGCAACTTCAGCCAGCTCCCAAATCTCCCCGATTACCTATCCGCGTGCAGAATCGAGCTCAATCGCACCAAACGCGGCCTGATTTTGCCGCTCTACATCCCCGCCTTGGCGCTGAACCGCGTTCTCGGTGAATGTACGCATTCCCAAGTGGCTAAGCACTTGAGCAAACCCGAATTCACGTCCGTCGGAATCGGGTGTTATCAGCAATGGGCGGTGTTCGCTTTCGCCACCGATTCGCCCGCCGGAAGCTTTTCCGGTGCTCTGAATTTGTGTGATTTGGGTATTCCCTATTTTTGCTTCGTGTCGTCTTTGTGGCTGGGGTTGTTTCTTCTCTTTGGTTGAGGGCTACTTTTTGTCTGAAACGACATGTCGGTTTTATTTTGGAAATCTCAAGCCTGGTTTTTCGTACTATCCCACCATTTACCAAAATAATAAAGCGTTGCATATTTAATATATCATTTTTCGATCATTATTTTTTTTTTCTTGAGAATTTTTCTATCATTAGTTCAGTCATCATATTTTATATAACTTTTAATGAACTTTTAAATATTTATAAGAGAAATATTTAAGTATGCTTAGACCTCTATATGGTTAAATATTAATTATATCTTGCTAATAAAGTAATAGTTCAACCGGCATGAATGCTCACCTAATGATTTAGAGGTCTTAGGTTTAAGTCTCTCCCACTTCCAATTGATATAATCGTAACATATTGGCTTGGCAAAGGAGACTGATTTTGATAGAATCGAATTGTTTTCTTGTCATTCGAATGTTGTAAGAAAGGCACAATTATATTTCGGAGCTGGGTTTATTAGTCAACGACATTAAAAACTTGGCTTCGAGATTCAAATTCATCTCTTTCGTCTAGTGCAATAATTACATATTAAATCATTGTAGAGGAACTATCTAAGTTTTGCTAGCACAACACTTACAATTTTATTATTATTTTTAGACAGTTATTGAAAAAGTTAAATTTGATTAAAAAAAATGATACGTAAATGTTTTAGTTTCTTTGACAAACATAGCTTCACAAATCAAATGAAAAGAACATACAGCCTAACCTTCGATACAAGGTAAATATATAAAAAATGTCGGCGAATTAAAAGTTTCATTATTTGGTGGAAATCAAGTTCAATACTAATCATCGATCCTTAAAATCGGTATTTGACTCTCAATTATTTAGGGATAATTATACCCTCTTTAAAGGCGTTTGGTCCATCTCCCCTAATTTGTGCTAAAGAAAGAATTAATGTGAGACATCCCTTAAACTTCAGTTGGTCCCGAACTAACATCTAGATAAGGATAGGAAATAAGGTTTTGTACTCAAATGAAAAATTTTACATAGTACAACACATTGAGAAGTACATGAATATAATAATAATAAATACACAATGTCTAATCACAAAATCTAAACCACAAATTTATTGTAGAATATTCTAGAAGGAAGATCGTAGCACTCATAAAAAACAATAATAATTGATTCACATTATATCTTCACATCCATGCAAGCAATATAGGAATTCAACAACACCGAATTTGGATTGGAAAAGGCGAACCGTGCATGAGAGGAAAAGGCGAACCGTGCATGAGAGGGAGACCGACTTGGTCATACAATCAGGCCGAAGGAATGTACCGAATTTCTAACTATCCACGAAGAACGTGATCTCAAACAAAGTGAATATCAATCTCTATATGTTTGGTGTGGACATAAAAAATGAAATTGATTGTTAAGGACCCGACAATGACTTTTTCATACCAAAGGACATAAATGGCTGAGAGTACAATGCCTAATTTATACAACAATTTCTTATTTAGATTAGTGTTGAACCTAACAACTGCCATTTGTTTCTTCGACGACCAAGAGACCAAAGGGCTCCTAAAGAAAACATTAAATCAACATAAAAAAAAAAAAGAGAAATATTATAATCATGAGTTAGTTTGTGTTGGTCAAGAATTGCAAGGCGTCAACAATGTTTCTACAGAAACGGGTTAAAGAGAGATTGTCCCTCAAATAAAAACAACAATTATATGTTTATGAGAGGAGTAGTTCACTTTTCTTATAAAAACTCATTAATATCAGTATACCATTACGGAGTGATTTAGGTAGGTGGCTATTATGGATTGAATCCATCACTTTAAATACCTCAAGACTCTTTTTGACCACTTAAACCATTCTATAATGGTTAAGTATTTATAATTATTTTTAACTAAGTTTCTCAAAAAAAAATAATAATAACCATAAATTTGTTTCTTTAAAATGTGACCAAAATGTGACAATTATTTTCTTGACATTTTATCAAAAAAACGTTGATATGTTGACCTAGAACGGATTAGGATTAGGATTTGAATAGATTTAGTAATGTGTTTTTATGATAAGAAATGAAATTGCATGAGAAAAGGGGGCCAAGTGGAAGGGGAAAGAACACGAAACGTGTCTATGACTGAAATTTGGGTGTCAAAATACCTCTTCCAAGAGAGGCCACTTGGAATGTCCACAACAAAACAAGACCATATCCATATCCACGCCCCCTCTCTTCTTTATAAATATATTTATATATATATATATAACTTCACCGCATAAACACACACACTATAATCTCTCTATTTTTATTCATCCCTACCTATTAATGGCTTCTTCTTCTTCTTCTCTTATTGGTTTTCTCGCCATTGCCTTCCTCCTCATCTTCTCCTCTACTGTTCTCTCCAAAGGTATCTCTCTCTCTCTCTCTTGTGTTTTGGGGAGTTTTTACTTTTGTGGCTTCAACCTAGAACTCATTGAATTGAGTTAACACAATTAAGGGTCGGAGGTGGGTCAGTTGGTTGAAAACTCACCTCTCAAGGTCCTAGATTCTTGTGATATTAATTTGTACACAAAAAAGTGTCTCTATTTTTTCGATGTCTTTTGATTTCTGGTCTCCGTCAAAGAACGGATGTGGTTACCTTTGTTTCAAAAAAAAAAATAATAAAGAATTTAACCAACTCAAATGTCCAGCCCTGGACGAGAATACAGCTCAACTAAACTCAAATATGTAACACAGCTCGAAAACTCCACTCAAATATGTAACCTAACTTGAGAACCCAAATCAACCTCCAAAATATAAGTTGGGTTGTCTTCATCCCTCATTCTCTTAATTCAGTTATACATCTGCTTGCACTCAAGTTAATTTTCTCTTCCTTTCTTTAAATGTGATGTGCTATACCTACATGCATCCTTCCTTAGATATCAATATCACAAACATATCTTTTCTTTTTCGTGAAATTGAGATACTACTGTTTTCAGTATTTTTTTTTTTTTGAAACCGGGAAATTGGAGCTTCACTCCATTATACTTACTTAGGGTAACCATGCTCATCTTTAGGCCAGGCGGTGAATCTTAAAGGAGCACACTTTCAAAACTTTTCAACCACTTGTGCCACCCTGGGGACTTTTCAGTATATTAGATCATACGCACGATATTTGGATGGTATTTTAAGAAATTAGCTTTTTTATCTTTTTTTGACCACTGCGTCAAATTTATGATATGTATGTCTTTTGAAGTCCCAAATCCTTTATTTTTGTCTTTTAAGTCTGGTTTGAAAGAAAACAAACCCAAAATCTTAATATTACACCACCCATATGTAGGAGGTGAATTTGACCTAGAAAAAACAAGAGTAAAGCTTTGTTTTAGTCTTTTATTACCTTAAATGTGGGAGAGTGGGAAACCATTAAATGGATCAATTCAAAGTTTTGTTCAAAAACCCGACCAAAGTTAAGTAAATATGGTAACTAAATAGACCAAAATGATGTTAATTACCTAAACAAAACTAAAATTAGGTTACCCTGATTTTGATGACAGATGAAGAAGACAACCTTCTGCAAGGCCTAAACAGCTACCGACAAGCGCAGAGCCTCCCACCGCTCGTAAAGAACGCCAAAGCTGACTGCATCGCAAACGAAATCGCCGACGACGTCGAGGACCAGCCCTGTGCTGTTACCACAGCCAAATCAAACGTTGTCGCAACCCGGCCGTCGCAGATGACGAAGTTCCAGGACTACGCCGATAAATGCAAGGTCGACATCAACACGACCGCCGACGCCGTGGTGATGCCGGTGTGCGTGCCGAAGATGGTCCAGACTCTGCTGCTCGCCAACTACACGCACTCGCAGTTCGCCAAGTATTTGAACGATTCGAGGTTCGTTGGCGCCGGGCTCGGCAAGGAGAAGGACTGGATGGTGGTGGTGCTGACCACCGGCGCTCCCGCCGGGACCTTCGCCGGCTCCGGTGCTGGGCCGGTGGGGATTTCGACTGGAGGATCGGTGGCGTTGGTTATGTTAGGGTTTTTGATTTTGGGGATTTTGTGAGATCGTTAAAAGGGGCTCTGATTTTGCCGCCAATGTTCGGTTTTTTTTTCATAGGTTTGAGTGGTTCGGTTTTTGGAGTTTGTTTGATGTGAACGACGTCGTATCATTCTAGTGGATAGGTTTTTAATTCGGGAATTTTCAAAGCTTAATTTGGGTTTTAAATTAGAAATGTTTATAATAAAAAAAAAAAAAATCAAGAATTAATAATCAAAATGTGGGGTATATAACTATATATTATGTATATTTTATCAAACTATCATTTTAGTGTGTATGATATTTTTCCAATCTCTCCCTTCTTTAAATTGGTCACCAAAGGTAAAAAAAAGCTTTAATAAAAATTATGTGTTTTTTTTTGTTTCTGTTTCTTGTTTTTTTTGTTTTTGTTTCATGTTTCTAAACTTTTTAAAACAAGAAATAAGAACTTGTTTGATAATTATTTTTGTTTTTTTTGTTTCTTTTCTAGTTTTTTTTTTTTTTAATTTTTTTAAAATGTAACATGTTTCAAAAAAAAAATTATATATATAAATAATTATTAAAATTTTACATTTTATAGCATAAATAACGATAAATTTATAATAAATAAGTATATTATATATTTTTTGAATTAAATTATAAATTAATTAATTAAAATAATTTGAATTAAATTATAAATTAATTAATTAAAATAAGATATAAAAATACTAAAAAGAAGTTGATTCTTTTTTTTAAAAAAAGGGAAAAAAAGTTTATTCTATATATCTATAATAAAATTATAAAATAAAATAAAACAGTTATATATAAATACTATATTTATACTAATTAAAATAGTTTCTTTTTACAGTCTAATTAAAATAATTTATAAATATAAAATTAGAATTTTTTTGTGGATGATAAATAGTAGCATAATATTTGTAGATTTTTTTGTAGCAATCAATTTAAAGTGATTAAATTAATTTTTTTTAGATTTTTTTCCTAAAATTTTGACGTGTATAGAATATTTTTATTTTTATTTTTTTATTATTCGTAAAAAATCATTTATAAAATTACTATATATTAAAATTAATAATGATGAAATATAAAAATTATAATATATTAAATTAATAATGATGAAATATAAAAATTATAATATATAAAAATTATATTTAAAAGTGAGTAAATATTAAAATAAAATTAATAAATTATTTATATAAAAAAGAAGTAGAATAGTTATTATATTGAAACTAAAATAAAATAAGAATATTAATATTATGGTTTTAGAAATTAAAATAATATATTTGACCAAATTAAAAATGAAATGTTAGATTTAAAAAACCAAAACTTGAAAAAAAAATAAAGAAGTTGATATCTTGAAACTTGAACCTGTGATGTGGGATAATATTAATATAGACTTTTCCAATACACCACAATACTGAATTATGCAAAAATTGAACACGTTTTTATAAGACTACAAGCGTAGCTGAAGAAACATTAAGAAAAAATCAGAAACAGAACAAGAGAAACTCCATTTTGGAGTTTCTCATTTTTGAGCTAAATATTAGAAACGTTTCTGTAAATTTTGGGAACGAAAAACGGGAACAGTTAAAAAACAAGTTTGTTTCTCATTTTTTAGAAACAGTAACAAGAAACAGGAACGTTACCAAACGGGCCTTATAAGTCTCATTCTTTGTTTCTTGAATTCTCTCTTTTGTGAAATTTTTTTGATACTAACAGACGCTTCAAATAATAAATCTCATTTGGCATTAGATTATGTTTTCCAGCAAAGTTCAACCATTGGCTTGAGTTCCAATCATACTTCTTTTGAGATTACATGAATGGGAGGGTGGGGGATTCAGATTCAAATCTATAACCTCTGGATCATTGGACATACATTAATGCCGAAAAGAACTTATTTAGTTAGGATGGAAATAAAGTTAAGTTTTTTCATTAAAATGTAAATGGAAATCTATAGTATTGGTTGTATACTACTATAAATTCATAGGTGGGTTTTAACTTTTTGGTGTTTGTTCCTTTAAATTTGTAATGTAACTACACTATTTTTGATGGGGAATATTGGGAATATTTTCTAATTGATTGTGTTCACATGTACTTCTTGGATGCAAAATTTAACTATTTTGATAAGTTGTTCCATAAAAGTAGATGTTAAAGTTGATCCTTGCCAGCATTGTTTGCCACATATAATATCACTTTCCCTACATCTAATTGATTGTATTCACAACGGGTGATCATCTATGTTGAATTATGCCTTAAAAGGCAAGGCTGTAATATTCGAGCAGAATGGGTCAAAAATAAATTAGTTAAAAGAGTCTAAATTAGTTTAGAGTAAGTCCTATTCTTTTGCTATTTTTATGCAAGATATTTTAAGCTTCTTGTAGTAGTTTTTTCTTCAAAATAAGTTGTATATCAGCGGTATAAATAGCTGATCTTAATGCCAAATATTATATATCTTTCCCATATATCTTTTTCCATTTGTTTGGAGTTTAAAAAACCAACAGATTGGTATCAGAGCACATTTTCTTGAGGGATCTGTGAGAGAAAACAATAAAAAAAACCATCAAATATCCTTCATTTCTTTACTTATAAAACTTTCAAACACTCCAAAATGGAGTCTGGATTTTCTTCTCCTTTCACTTTAATTTCACCTCCGATATTTGACGAAATGAATTATCAAATGTTGGGCTATTAAGATGGAAGCTTATCTTGAAGCAAATGATTTATGGGAAGCTGTAGAGACAGAATATGAGGTCCCTGA
>JBBMEF010000021.1:7954378-7983265 GCA_037832685.1 Sicyos baderoa | reverse complement strand
CCAAAATATCAAATATGGAAATTCCATACTTTAAATTTCTGCATTGTAATTTTAATCATCTAGAATCTTCTTCTTCTTGCTTCTTAAAACAGCCCCTTGATGCATAAATAATAACTTGGTGGTTGGATTCATATCAGGAGTGGTCGCCAAAAATAGAATATGAAAAATGTAAAAGAAAAACATAGCACAAAACTCATAAAGTTTAGGGTTCAATCCATGGTGGTTTGGCCCCTGATGAATTAATTTTCTATGAGTTTTCTTGATATCTAAATATTGTAGGGTCAAACGTATATCCCATGAAAATAGTTGAAGTGCGCACATGTTGGGCCGAAAAAAAAAACATATAAAGTCTACACAATTGTAACATATGGAGTGAGGCAAAAATGGAATTAGATTTGGAACCCAAAACCATGAGCCAAACACCCGAGGAATCTTTTTGATTTACATGGAAAGAAAGGGTGGCAAAAGTGTTGAAAGAGGAAACTTGTTTTTCCAGGATTTGGAATTAAGACATCCCCACTTGGAACCTCCACAACAAATCCCGGAGACAAAGCAAGACTCTATGCACTAACACTTTCTTTATAAATAGAAATAACACTGTTTATTTTTATTCATCCATCCATCCATTTTAATGGCTTCTTCTTCTCTCGTTCGTGTTTTCGCCATTGCGTTTCTGTTCTTCTTATCCACTTCTGTTCACTCCAGAGGTACCTTCATCTCTCTCTCTCTCTCATGAGTTTTAGGTTTCTCTTTTAGTTTTTCATTACGTTAAGATTTGTTTGTGGGTTTATGGTAACAGTTCTCAAAGCATAATCATATAGGAACTGTAAACATTATTAGAAATGCAGATAATCTCCCTTTGGGAAAGACTGAATAGATCTCTACAACTTACGGAAAAAGATGAATGGATCTCTAAAACTTTGGGAAATAAGAAATGAGACTTCACTAACTAATATTTTCATTTTGTTCTTTTTTAAGTTTTATAATATAATTTTATCCATTTAATTTTCATAGGGAACAAATTCGTGCCTAAAGTTAGTTTTATAAACAGAACGTTATGGATCGGTAGAAATTTTGTTTCTTAGCTCAACCATAGGTAAGAGGATTCGACCTCATGACCTTGATCATAAGCACACACTATGCCGATACTCACTTTAGCTTATTGAACTATTGCTCTTAAGCTATGAGGGCTTGTTTAGGTTGGATCGAATACTTATTTTAAGTCTAATGAGTTCTAATATCATATAAGATAACTATTATGGAGTGGCTTAGTGGTTAAAAAGGACCTTTGAATGCTTTAAGTGATGGGTTGGTTCAATTCATGATGGTCATTTATCTAAGAATTAATTTCCTACGAAATTTTTTGGCATCCAAATATTGTAGGGTCAGGCGGTATGTCCCATGACATTAGTAGATGTGCACGCAAGCTGGCCCGAATAGTGACGAATAAAAAATATATATATCATATAAGATAATATGTGTTTATAAAGGTGGTAAGGACCCTCAACTTTTCAGGGTGGAATAAGGTGAAAATCTCCACAATTCTTGTTGGCATTTCTTAAAACATACTTTTTTTTTTCTTTTTGTATTTTAACATAGGTGAGTGTCCAAATTTTCAGATGGGTGGTTCTGTTTTAAAGTTCAAGACCCAAATGCAATTATTCAAAAAATAAATAAATAAAAAGACCTGCATGATTTTGCAATGAATGCTCTGTAAAAGAAAAAAAGAAAAATTACCTCCTGATTGCAGATGAAAAGGTCAACCTTCTGGAAGGCCTAAACAGCTACAGACAAGCACAGAACCTCCCGCCGCTCATAAAGAACGACAAAGCCGACTGCATCGCCGACAAAATCGCCAACGACGACGATGGGACCCAGCTCTGCGACGTTTACACTGCCAAATCAACCGCCGTCGCAAGCCGCCTGTCGCAGATAACGAAGTTCCCAGACTTCGCCGTGAAATGCAAGGTCGAAATCAACTCCACCGCCGACGCCGTCGTGATGCCGGTGTGCATGCCGGAGATGGTCCAGACTCTGCTGCTTACCAACTATACGAACTCGCAGTACGCTAAGTATTTGAAAGATTCGAGGTTCGTCGGCGCCGGACTCGGCAAGGAAGATGGCTGGGTGGTTGTGATTCTGACCACCGGCGCACCCGCCGGGGAACTTTCCGGCTCCGGAGCTGGTTCGGTGGCGGCTTCGATTGGGGGATCGGTGATGGCGGTTGTGTTAGGGCTTTTGATTTTGGGGATTTTGTGAGATTGTGAGTTCTGATTTTGGCGCCAATGTTTGTTTTTAGTTTGCTTTTATGGGTTTGAAGTTTGATTGGAATGTAACGCCATCGTATCATTCTATGAATTGATTTATGTTTTTCCTAGCTTAATTTTCGTTTTCAAATAATAATAATTAAGATTCCGTTTTATAATTATTTCATTTTTTATTTTTTTAAAAATACGTTACATGGATAACTAGTTTTTGTTTTTAAAATATTAAATGAATTAAAAAGATTAAAAAAAAAAAAAAAAAAAAGTAGCTTTTGAAAATAAGTTTTTTATTTTATTTTTTAAAAAATATGAACAAATCAATAATAAATAGTAAAAAACTAAAAAGTTCGAATAAAATGTGATTTTTAAAACAAAAAAGATATATTAAACATGTTTTTTGGAATTAAGTTGAATGCTCCTGAATGTGGGATGATACTAAGTTGAATGCTATTTTATGTGAAGAAGATCAACAGAAAATAAACAACTTCCATGTCCTAGAATCATGGGGAAGATTTATTGGTTTGGCACTATGAACAAGATGGCATATTTAGAGTCTAAGTCATATTGGCTTACTACAACATTGAGAAACAACCCCTCGTGGTCAAATGAGGATCCTTCGAAGAATTGGTAGAATGCTCTTTGGAGCTTTGAAATTCTCAATAAAGTTAAGTACTTTATTTGGAGAATTTATAACAATTTTGTTCCAACTCTGCTCAATCTTTTTAAGAGAGAAATGGGAAATGACCCAAGATGTATGTGTTGTCATAAGGATGTTGAATATTCGACCTTCCACGCCATTTGGGAGTGTAAATGGGCAAAACAATCATGGAGACACAACTTTTATGGGTTCGTTCTTATTCTTTAGGTTCCTTCCTCTATCACTAAAGCGACATGTCATTGTATTGGCAGATTTGGAGTGGAAGAAATTTGGCAGTTTTAAACTATGGTTGGGCTGATCAATTAGAGACACAACTTTCTATGTCCCAATACTGGGATTTTTGCCAGTAGTATTTGCAAGACTTGAAGATGGCGAGAGGCAATAATTACTTGAAACACCCGAATGGCTTAAATTACAAAATAAATATAGATGTTTCTGTGAATCTCTAAGAAATGAAGTATGGGTTTGGGATAATTGTAAGAAATCACTTTGGGAGGTTATGCTTTCTCTTTCGAAGCGTATTGCAGGAATTTTAAATGCTAAGATTTCTGAGGCCATGGCTATTCACGAAGGCGTGGAGCTTGCGGTGGATTTAGGCTTTAGGCGGGTCATGATTGAAACTGACGCATTACAAGTTTTCAAAATCCTCCAAAGGGGGAGTCCACGTCGTTCAGAATTGGGGAGGATTGCGACGAAGAGGTTGTCATTCGTCTCGTTCTCATGGTGCGAAAGAGGTGCAAACTTGCCCACATGTTGGCGCGTATGACAGTGATGAACAATCAAGAAAATCATTGGATGGAAGAAATTCCACATGATGTAAGAAAAGAGTATCAACTAGTATTACATAGGGAAGAAAACTCGTGCGTGGGTGATTCCTTTTCTTAATTTCTTATATTCATACTTTTTTTTTATGTAAATAACTATATTATTATTTTATAGACAAAAAGTGAACATTTTTTAAATGTCGAGATAAAAATATTTAATTTTGAAATATATGTACCGAAATATATGTACTAAATATCAATAAAATTATTTTTTAGTAAAATATTTTTAAAAAAATTATAATAAAATAATCTATTCTAACAAATAATTATAAAGGTAGTTAAATTTAAAAATATTTATAATAATTATAATTATTTTTTTGAATTTGACTAATTTTGTGTAATAAGTAAATGTAAAGCAAAAGAGAAGAAATTAGAATTGAATAATAATGGGTCCAAATCGGAATAAGAAAGTCCAGTCAGATATACTCTGTACATTCCGGCTAAAATGCGCATTTCTCAGATCATCATCAAACCCCTGAATCTCAATCCAAACCGACGCCGACGCTGAGAATCGGCGAAACCAACACAGAGTCTTCGCCATGGTTGACGACGAAAGCTTCGGCTACTTCAGATTCGGAATCATCCATCCCAATCAAACCAACAACAACCTAGCTTCCTCCACCACCGCCGACGACGACGATTGGGGCGATTTCGTCGACCATTCCTCCCAGATCGGCGCCGGTTCCGATCCCTCCCCTCCCCAGCCTCCTCCCGCGAAGATTCAGTGGGCGAAACCCCAGGGAGCTATTCCGCTGTCGATTTTCGGCGAGGAGGAAGGGATTCAAGAGGAGGAGGGTTTGGGATCTGGTGCGTTTGGGGGGGATTCGTTTGCTGTGAAAGATAGCGGTTCAGCGAAGAAGGATGGGGTTCGGATTGATGATCTGATTGCGGATTTGTATAGTTCGAATGCTGGGAGTCCGGTGAAATCGAACGTTGAGTTTGATCCTTTGAACTTCAATGGTTCGTTGAGTACGACGAAAGCGAATGGCACCGCCGATTTGAATGGAAATGGTGTGCATTCTTTAAGTTTTGAAGCTAATGGAGTGATGATGTCTAATGGGTTTCATTCTGAATTGACAAATGTTGGTGAGAACGTTGAAGATGATGGCGAAGAGGCGGATGATTTTGATGGCTGGGAGTTTAAGGCTGCAGAGTCAGTAACGCTAATGGAAGATGATCAGAAATCTAAGGTAATGTTTTATTTTTCAGTCATGACGAGGTTGAAGGCATTTGTCATTGGCTTGCTAACGAACAGAGGAAGTTTAAATTAAAATCTACAATTTGATTTGGTTTTCAAGTTTTTTTTGGGGCTTCAATGTATTGGAATATAAGTACTTACTTGTTTTTAGAGTATTAATTTGTAGCCACCTCCTGTGTCTCCATTCCTTTGATGTCGCATGATGCTCGTCCCAGTTACCCCGTTTAAAAAAAATGTTGGAGCTAGTAAAACATAGATTAAAAATTAGAGAGGAATTCGAAATTCGTAATTCAAGAGTTTTCTTATTCTCCATTTAATTAATGTTAGTAAGAGTAGTAGCTACACGTTTCGGTAACTATGCCTGGAAGAACTTGTTTTTGAACCATTTCATTTGAAGATGGAGCAAACAATGCAAATTGAAGGTGAAATTTGAGCTGGTATTAACCATCATGGAGTGGCTCAATTGGTCAAATAGGGTCTTGGGGTGCATAGGTTCAATCCAAGGTGACCACCTACCTAGGAATTAATTTCCTACGGGTTTCCTTGACATCCAAATGTTGTAGGGTCAGACGGTATGGCCCGTGACATTAGTTGAGGTGCGTGAAAGCTGGCCCGGACAGTCACGGATATAAAAAAAAAAGAAAAAAGAATTGGGCTGGTATTATTGATTTTATTTACTTTGCAATTACCTACCATTTAATGCTTAAGGTTGCTGGACTCTGGAGTATGCTTAGAAATATATAGTTTTTTTTTAGCTTTTAGTTAGGCCGTGGTATGTGCATTATTGATCCTCGGAGCCTTTTAGATAGTGTCTATGAACTGCTAGACGTATAAGAGATGATACTTCAAGATTGACTTTTTATACTTTGAAGGTTGACACAAAAAGCCGAGAAGGTTTTGATGGAGTAGCACAGACATTTGAATTTGCAATCAATGGACATAACCATGGAGATTCAGTTGTTCAATCAAATGGATCAGTTAACAATATTAATGAATGGGACTTCGGTTTTAATCTTAATGCGAGTCCTGTGGCCCAACATGGTGTCTTATCAAACTCACAGCATAAAAATGGTCCGAATGATCTAGATAATGGTTTAAACCCTTCTCCTATCGACCAGAATGCCAATGGTTATGGACATGCGTGGGGTTTCAAAGATGCTTTTTCTGATGCATCGGACTATAAGTTGGTGAGTTGGTATGAATATTTTAGCATTGTATTGAGAAGGTTAAGATATTTAATTAGCTCAGTCATGCTATACTCTTTATTTTCATTGTAGGAAGAGTCGAAGCCTGACCCTGTTCCTCCTAATGATGTAGAGGCGCATGTTTTGAATGGCAGTGTCGATGTTTCTTTGTTTGCTTCTAATGGGATTTCTCACAAATCTAGTGAACAAAATTTTGACTCAAATTTCAATTGGAATTGGGGGAAAGAAGACAAGAACCTTTTGAATGGGAACCAAGAGGGCAGCTTCCATGATACTGTGAAAGATTTAAACACTACTCTAGTTAATGAGAATGAGGATTTCAATGAGAATATTTGGGAATTAAAGTCTGCATTTCCAGATTCTGGATCAAACAATAAGGTTCTTTTTAGGCTTTCATATTCACTAGTATTTAACTTCCATTTTTTATCTACTTATTGATGTTCCACGTTTTATTTTGACTGTAGGGAGAGCCAGATGAATCTGTGGCTGTTCCGGAAGCACCTGATTTTGGTTTTAGTAGTAGTAGTCAGGTGGTTGCTCATGTCTCATGTCATATGATAAATTGCTATGGCGTTATTTCATTTCTTGTAACATCAGAATTTTTTTTTTTGTCATAGAAAAGGATGATATGCTTCATTAATGCATTGAAATTAGTACAGCGAAGCAACTGAGTTTTATAAGAATTTTTATGCTCAGAACCTTGGGCAGGCATACTTTTAAAAAAATTGGGATTCTTCTGTTCTTGCTTAGATTCTTATAAGAGAAATCAGTAAATTACTGATCCTATCATGGGACACACGGCATGTGCACACACTTATGTATATGTATGAATGTAAGCATTAATGTTTTACAAATATAAGTGCATATATTGAATCTTTAAATCGTAGTCTACTCTTACTTTTCCTCAGTATTCTAGATGAAGAAGTTTCTTATCGTTTTTTATTTGAAGTTCGAAGATATTTTGTCCTCCTATTATTACATTTATTCTTCTTAATATTCTATTGTTTATATTTATGAAAAATAACCATCATGGAGTGGCTCAATTGGTCAAAGAGGGCTTTGGGGTGCATAAGGTGATGGGTTCAATCCATGGTGGCCACCTACCTAGGAATTAATTTCTTACAGGTTTTCTTGGCATCCAAATGTTGTAGGGTCAGGCGGTATGTCCCGCGAAAGCTGGCCCGGACAGTCACGGATATCAAAATATATATATATATATATATATATATATATATATATATTATGAAAAAATGAATATGGGTGATCTAAATATGTTTGTTTTAGTTCTGGGCACATTACATTTGCAGATATGTAATATCCATATCCATATCCAAATCCATAACATTACTGTATATTCTACCTTCAATGTTTTATACCTTGTCCATCTTCAACTTTCCATTTGTCTCTTGTTTCTTTAGACATTTTGTGCTTTGGGTTGTAATGAATAATTGGTTCTTTCAATTTTTTCTTCCAGACGGATTCTGAATTACCATCCAGCCACCGAAAAGCCTTGCCCAGTCACCGAAAAGCCTTGCCCTTGTCAATTTTTGGAGATGAGGGGCTGGAAACTACTGATGATTTCTCAATGAATCAAGATTCTTCTACCTTTATATCTGTCACCCGTGAAGGACATGATAACAAGACTTCTGGTTCTAGTGTATCTATCAATGACTTGATATCAAGTCTATATAATCAAGCTGAGAAGAATGATTCCATTAGTTATATCCCAGAAGAAAATGAAAATGAAATAAATTCATCATCAAGGATGTCACATTCTGATTTAGGCAACGATGATGACGATGATTCCTGGGAGTTTAAGGATGCATCACTGGATGTTAACATGCCAGATCAAACTTACATTACTACTATTGGTGATTTATCCAAGCAGCCATCTATTAAACTTCAGTTTGATTGTTACATGGATTTTTATCACAAACTAAATCTTGCTTTGAACCATGTTGTTCATGGCCTTTTTGAGAGTTTAAAGGTTGGTAATCTTTTGAATATGACCTTCCATGATATTTGTTTTCAACATTGTTTAATTTTTTTAATTTTATCCCTTGATAGAAAGCTCAAAGTAGTGCCTCTTTTTCTGGTGAAGAAGCAAAATTAAAAGGCATTTACGAAGAAATTCAGGTTAGCCATGCTTGCTTCTTAATTACTGGCTTTTCTTTCATTATTACCTCTTCCATTTTAATCCATCATAAATATTTTTAATCAAACTTTCTCGAGATGTATACTTTCATTTGATTGTTTGTGTAAACAGTCGTCGTTAGAACTTATTTGTTAGCCTCTTGCATTTGCATCTCTTTTCTTAATCATTAGGAACATAATTGCTTTGATCTTATTATGGAATATGTGGTCTTTTCCTGTGAACTCCTTATAAATTTTCTTATTTCTTCCTTCAGAATTTCAGTGCCGAACTGTCCCAAGAGAACTTGGCAGCCGATAACTTCTCATCAGATGTTCTCCTTCCAAGAAATTATTCTTTCAGTGAGCTCTTTGAAATGTTGCGCGATACAAGGTTTCAAATTCTTGACGAAGAATTCCAGTTGTCAGAAAAGCTACTATTGGTAAGACTTGCATAAGGATGGTATATTTTTCTTTTTGTCAAGAAACCGTCGTTCGGATGAGAGATTCGAACCGTAACCTTTTGGTTACTAGGGTATACATCATGTCACTAGAATCATTTTTTTTTATGAGAAACAAAACTTTCATTGAATAATGAATAGTAACCGAGAGTTCATAATGAATGTCACTAGAATCATACTCTTGTTGGTTGTAGAAAACCAACATTTGTTATTATCATTTAGAAATTTGAAGTTCCTCGTGTTTAAGTTCCATAATAACTTGCCATTGCCTAAATGTTGAATTCACAAACCCAAAATTTTGTTGAGCTTCTTCTGTTGCTAGCATGAACGGATTTTTAATTACAAATGATTTAGGAATGTCATGATTGCTGCAGTGCATAAGGGTGTCTACCCTGGTATATTTTCTAGAGAGAGGTATGAGTTTGAATCTCCCGCACTTGATTGTTGTTGATCTCTAAAAAAATATTTCACCCTTGTGCGCTCGGCTGCAGCAATTCTTCAGAATCTAGAATTATTTGAATACCTTTTGTCCTTGGTTATGGATCTTATTTAATTATACTTCCTTGTTATATTGATAGGCAGAAAATGATTTGAGATCAGCTATTGAGTTTTTGAAACACGTTGTGTCAACTCTGAAGATTCTCAAACTTGTATCATTGGAGGAGCAATCTAATTATGTTTTCATATGGAACGAAATGTTGTTAATTTGCTCTCAAGAACTAAAACACGGTGGCTTAGTTTGGAAGGAATCCATACAAAGAAATGTTGAAAGTTACATATTATCTGAACCTCAAGGTACTGCATATTTAGCAATACGATAATATTGCAAGCTGCAAATTAGCTTACTTTTCTTGCCTACCATTGTTTCAGGAAAACAGTATATCTGTGCCCTCGGGGAGATTTATCGGGTAGTTCAAGTGCTTAGTGCCTCGGTTAAACTTTACAAGCCATGGATACTGTTAGCTCAGGTTGATCCCAGTGGTTTGATATCTCTTCTAAATGAGTGTTCCGCTATTTGGTCAAGTTCAGGACTTGATGAAGCTCTCTGCAAGATTGATGATGGTCCTATTGATTGCAAAGCATTATTGGACTCTGTCGATTTTATTCAGAGTCTTGACGAATGGAGTCTGAGAAAGCATGTTTTCTTGGGACGACAACCTACGTGCCATCTTTCACTTCTGAATGCTGAATCGATTCCAGGTATGCACCAATTCTAGTACACTTGGGTCGTGTTTGGGGGCCATTTATGTAACCGGGGTTGGGTTATTATAACCCAACTCATTGGGCTGGTTAAAACCCAAGCCATCGCCTCTCTTTGAAATTAATCATTTCCTCATTCCTGTTATGATAGCCTACATCCCAAACATCGTTTATTATAACTAACATGTTATAATAACAAAAAAAATGTTATAACAATGTGTACCTTAAACAATATTTGTCATAACCGTTTTTATAACATGCCCTCCAAACCCAGTTTATAAAAACTCACTATTTATCATAAATCAACTGACCTTCAAAGTCTAAAAATGTGGCCTTAGTTTTTTGTTAGCTTGGAACTAAAAACCATGGAAAAGGGTACAACCTTAAACCTTCTTAGAACAAAAAATTACAAAAGAAGAGGAAATGAGGCATCAGCCCACGGACAAATGAAAGAGCTTACAAATTTTAGCTACTCCAATGTGCGAATATATATAAAAATTAAAATAAATGTCAATTACAAAGGAACTATAAAAGTATATCAAAAGAACCACAAAAGGCTAACAAGATTTTGAATTTCCAACTACATGTTACAATTATCATCAAAGACCGAAGATTTATTTTTCTTCAAAGTCCCGAAGATAGCTTTGAGCTTTCATCCATATCATTTTGGGCTCTCCTAAGAAGATGAACCACAGACATAACAACTGGTTATGTTTCCTTTGACCTTTGAGAAAAAAGCAGTGTAATCCAAACACCTCAGCGGCCGGGTCCTAGTCTCGTAGTCCATCCGACAGCTCCAGTAAGGTCTTCTTTCTGCACATAACACTCCCACTTTGCCACTCTCTCCACGTTGTGGAAGAGCAAAGAATAAAGGAGAGAAGATGTCGAATGCTTACTGGATCTGCCGGATGGACTACTGATGCATTTGTTGGTAGTTCATAATAGATATTTCTTGAGTTATGTTAAATCATCAATCAACCCAAAATTTTAAGCTAATGAGTTGGGATAAATTTAATTATATCAACCAACACTTCCCCTCAGTTGTGGGCTTAGAAATTTAAGAAATGCTTTACAAGTGTTGGTTAATTTTAATTGGGGAGGAAACAACTTGGCAGGGATTCAAAACTCAGGACCTCCTGTTATGATACCATGCGAAATAGTGTAGACATCCATCTCAAAACCAATTGGTAATGAGAGGAGTAGTCCAACTACCTTATAAACACTAAGAGATATCATCACCTTATCAATATGAGATTCTCAACATGCCCCTCAAGATGGTGCCTCTTTTGGGCTACCAATCTTGAATCGGATCTCAATTTCTTTTTATTGTACCGTATACCCATTTGGCTTAATGAGTTCTGATACCATCTTGAATTATGTTAAATCACCAATCAACCCAAAAGCTTAAGATAATGAGTTGGGGTAAATTTAATTATATCAGCCAACAATATACAACCAAACTATGCCTTATGTATGACATCCAACAACTTGAACATTCCAATATTTCAGTATTTTACATTTAGCCTCCCCTCTAAAATTTATTTTTACACATCTATTTTCCTGAAATCCTGGTTTGGCATTAGGGTTGGATTTGGTGGTCTGGAATGGGGAAAACTACTTTTTGAAGCTTGCAAACTTATGGGCGAATCGAATAGGCCGTGATCCTCCATCCATTCGGCACACGAATAATAGCTGATAAGAGAATGGAGCCCCATGTTTTGTATTATAGTTTGGATGATGTGACTATTGTCATTTTCTCCAAACAAGGTTTCATCAGATTTTGTCCCAGCTTCTCATGTTCAATAGGAAATGCTAGATGATTTCACTTCTTGAGATGAAAGTAAAAAAAGAGAACACTTTCTGGGTTTTCAAGAAGATCAAATAAATTACGACCTTACTTGAACTAGATCCGTTCTATACGTTCGTTGTACATCAGTGTCCTTAGTTCCAAGAAGATCAAATAAATTCATTTGGGTCTCTTGGGATCCAATCCATACTCCACCATTCTTTAGAAGAGCTACCCGAAGCGATTCGACGATGTTTCATATCTGTATCATATTATGCAGTTCAGAGCACCACAATGGCACATACATAGGGAGAAATTCATCATGTTGGAGATCATTTTTGTTAAATTATTATTTTTCCTTTTCTTTTTATTCCTCCATTTGGTTCTTGTTTAAATGTTATATCTCTAGTTCAAGAATGAGAACAATATCTGTTATTAGGGTGGAACTGTGTAAAATGTATATGTAGTCCTTTTTTCAGAACCATTGTGGTATTTATTGTATGTGAATGTAATTTATTTCATTTTCCCATTGGTTTGACAGTTTCCACCAAGATATTGTGCCTTACACTTTTATTCCTGAATTTGAATGGGTATAATATGTAAACATAAATTTGTAAACAAAAAATTAAAAGAAAATTGTTTCTTTACGCATTTGCATCTATAATCATTAATACATATTAATATATTATAAATACTCATTTTACTAGTTTGATAAGTTTCTTTAGAAGTTCAAGTTTCACCCTTTTTTTTTTTAGTTTGTTTAATGTTGAGTACCGGAACCTATTGGGCTATAAATTAGTATAATAATAGGGAATTTGCACTCTATAGCAAATTTTCTACTCCACATTAGAATCATAGCAACATTTTAAAAATATTGCAAAACTTTTTTTCAGATATTATTGATAGACTTTATCAAACACTATTAATGGTGTCTATCATACACATTATTGATAGAGTCTATCAGACACTGTTGATGGAATCTATAAAATCTGATTTTGTTATATTTGCAAATATTTTCATTTTTTTTTGCTATTTATGAATTTTTTTTACTTTATTGTAATATACATGCAAATTCCTCATAATAATATGCATAATTAGTGATTATGGTTGTATTGACTATTGAGTGTGGTTTATATGCCACCACTCTTTTCTTCTACTATACATTTCTTCTCTTGATAATGTCAGAATCATCCATGCCCATCTCTACCTTGTTGCTGCTCATTCTTAACCTTAGCATTTAATAATGATTGGAAGTGGATAAATTTAAATTTGTAACCTCTTGATTATAGACATATACTTTGTTGGTTGAAATTTTCTTCTTGGCTCTAAAATCTTATTGAATAAGCCTTAATAATTAGGTAGATTTTTAGGCGATTTTATGGGTTTGAGTTCATAGGTTAGTCTTAAAATTTTAGTTGATTTATTTTGTTTTTCTCTACCTCTTACAAAGAAATTATATATTATATATTAGCTATTGCTTTTTTCATATTCCAAACTTGTCCATTCTTTCGGACTTACATGCTTTCAAATAATTAATTATTTATTTATTTTTATTAAGTTGAACTCATTATTTTCAATCGGTTAAACTTTTAATTAGTTGAATTGATTGCTTTCAAACAGCTTAATTAAGGGAACATAATCAATTCAATTCATTCTAAATATAATTTGGCCATTCATATAATTTCTTTGCTTTTGTTTTTGTGTGTGTGTTTTTTTTTTTTTTTTTTGGTTATACATGAAAAATCCACATAATTGTTACAATATATCTAAAATAATTAAATGAAAAAGAAATATGTACATAATTTGGCCTTCCAGAAGATTGGAGTTGGAAGCAAGTTGATTGAACACATTTTCAAGAAGAATTGGATTGGACAATTTACTAACTGAATAAATCAAAATTGACTTAAACTAACTTTTACACTTCAACTATATGTACACAATCTCAACTGAAAAACAGGATTAGATTGCTTACCAAATAGAGAATAGAGCCAAGTACAGTCTTTTATGAATTCAACAACATTTGGCTGTTGATGATTTCAAATCTATGACTTCTTTGATATTAGATTGTACATGATATTAGTGATACTTGCTTCTTTAGGCATCAAATGTGGTCCTTGTCGTGATGCTCAAATAATAAATGAATTAGAGTTTTAGAGAGCCTACTTTCTAAATCAGTTAATTTATTCTGTAAGAATAGTTGATGTGTACATTAGGGGTATACAAAAATATTGACAACTCGAACTACTCAACCGGCCAAATCGTAAAGGGTTGGATTGAGTTTAATTTTCTTTGAGATAAGTTGAGTTATGATTTTACAATTTTTATTGAGTCGAGTTGATTCTCAAATTTAATCCAATACATTTTCTAAATCCAACTGAGCCCGGACAATATACATCTCTAGATTGGGCATAGGCTTACTCAAACACATAAAAAGAGAGCGTACTTTTTAGGATTGATATCAAGTTGTGAAGAAACTCGAATCTAAAACCTCTTAGTCATTGGACATACATTGATGTCACTAAGTTACTGATTTTGTTGGTGTGTTTCATGAACTAGTAGTTAATTTCAACCTTTTAACTCTAGGAATCTTTTTATTACTCCAAATTTTAAAATAAGTTATGATAAATTTAAAATGAGATCTTTGCTCCAAAAAAATAATTAAAATGAGATCTTGAAAATCTAGCATAACTTTAGAAAGGAAAGAATTAAGAATATAAACATGCCGAATAAGAGTATACTAAGGGCATTTTTTTGATGTCCGTGATTGTCTGGGCCAGTTTGCGTGCACAAGTGCACCTGGACTAATGTCATGGGGCATACCGCCTAACCCTACAACATTTAGATGTCAAGGAAATCCGTATGTATTAATTTGAAATTAATTCATAGGTAGGTGACTACCATGAAATTTGAACTCATCATCTTATGCACCCCAAGGCCTTCTATGATTAATTGGGCTACTTCGGGATGGTTTCTTAAATAAAAATAGTGCAACATGAGACTTCCCAGGTGGTCACCCAACTTAATACTACTCTCACCCTTAACTTAACTGCAGAGTTCTGATGGGATCCGATACATTAGTGCTGGTATGATCGCACTCTCAATTTTGCTGGTATGATCGCACCAAAATACTAAAATATTATTTTATTTTAAAGGATGTCGTAGTTGGCATTTGGAGTGATTTTGATAGCAATATTATTATTTTAAATTTAAAAAAATAAAATAAATAAAAACTATGCTGTAGATATAAGTTGATAGCAATAGATTCAAACTTTTTAAATTAAAAGAATCTGGAAATTCGGCCGTAGATAAGTTGACAACTTCTAGGAAAAAAATAATTGAGAGCGACCGTCAGTGGGACGTATTAATTATCTCAAAGTTTACAAAACGTTGAAAGGTATTCAAATTTAGGAGCAAAAAAAACAAAAAAAAAATTGACGAAACTAAAGAACAACTAATTCATGAATCGGTTCAGGTTTTTAGAGTAATATTAGATAAATCAATTTGATATTTTATAAAATCGAAATATATTAGTTCAAATTTTTATGGAAAAACTAATATAAAAATCGAATTGAAATTCAATGTATAAAAAGAATAAAAATATATTAAAGAGGTTTTTGCAAAGAATATACTAAATTGATAAAATATTTACAAACTAGGCAAAATTTAAAAAATTTAGCCACCATAACCAAATATACGGTATAAAGTAATACTTTTTATATTGAATAACTAATACATAATATAATATGATAGTATTATTTATACTGTATATTTAACTATGGATGTAATTTTTTTCAAATTTGCCTAAATCTGTAATTATTTTGTAAACTTGGCGAATACAATTTCCCTATATTAAAATTGAATTTTGATGGAAGAAGCAAACCATTATAAATGTTACATTATTTATGAAAATTATTGTTTTAACTTTTAAGCTAGTAAAAATATATATTAAAAAATGAGATTAAAAAAAATCATTTTTTTTTGTAGAAATCAAAATCAAAAATTGAACTAAATGAAAACTTAACTACCAGATTTATTAGATATCGATTCGAATTCAATTGTTGAAAAATTAAAAATATTGATACAATTGTCAGTTTGGCATAAAACCGACAAAAATCAAACCAGAATCACACTTCTCCAATTAGTTTAACCCTAAATAGAAACTACTAAGATGAAAATCAAATATCATTTTTTTTTATCGAACTCGGTTAATTTATCCATTAACTTCGCTTCCTTTTATCTTTTTATTTTTGCAACTATTTTGACTCATAATTGTTGAGTTTAATGTTGATATACGTCGTCTTTTTTACCATTTAATCTATAATAATTACCAATTTGATCCGTTACCACTTACATTTTGGCACATGAATTTTCAAGGTGTAATGTGTTCCAAAGAATTTAGGTATAACATTCATTTACTTATAGTGGTAAAAGACTCTTGGCTTGCACTAGCCAACCCCAACATTTGAGGCCGACTAGGCCATGGGGTCGTAGGTCGAGCCATCCTAGCCAACCCTTATGGGGTCGACTCGACCAATCTCCCTTTCGAAGGATGGCCAAGTCTCGATTTTTACTCTCGCAGGTTGTCGTTGATCTTCGAACCTCCCGTTTGGACCGATGGGTCGAATCCTTCTACTTAATTGATAAATCCTTAAGTGGGAAAATTCATAAAGTACTTCAATGTATTAAAAAAGCACTTCTTTCTGTTCAGAAGTCATTTCAAACTCACCTTCTGAGTTATGACCTCCTCACCTCCTAGCACTTGCATTTTTCTTATCTAATTTCACCAACTCAACAAGATTTTGTTTATTTAGAATGAAATGTATGGTTACAAACTAAGTTACATGGACTAATTTCAATACATAAGTTATGGCATTGGCATAATCTATTCAAGCCTACATTCATTTTGCTAACTGAACAAAATCATCTAATAAAAGCCTGCATTTCAACATTGAATACTCAACTCCATGGAGTAGATTTTATTTTGGTAAAATAAACTAATCTTGCATCATTTCCTTGTACTTATTGCTCATGTTATTGCTTCTTCTTCTTCTTCTTCTTCATAGGTTTATAATAGTCTTAGCTTCAGCCACTTTTTAGTTTAGGCCTAGTGAGAAATAGATACCTTCTGGTTGCAAGAATTAAAACCCAAGTAGTTGAAGTGATCTTCTCTTTTATCATCAAGAGCAAAGCTGAGCTAAGTACAGTCTTCAAGATCTGTGCTTGCAATCCCTTGAAAAATCCTAGTATTCCTTCTTTTCGCCATATTGAATGGACAACGCTCGGAACTGTTCGGCGGACCTTTCGACTATTGTCTTTCGTTTCGTCGTCATGTGCTGCTTGGATCATCACCTTACACCTGTGTGTGGAAAAAAATCTTGATTGTTTCAACATGCCAGTGTCTTGAGGGTATTAAAGATGAGAGTTTTGGGGAAGAAAGTACAATTATGTACCTGATTGCAGGATATGTCAAAACGGTGGCAATGCTTTTTGAAACTGCACCTAATACAAAAGCTGTAAACGCAGAAAGGACTACTCGAGATGAACCTTGTTCTGTTTGGTTCTGTTTTTCTTTGAGGAGGTACTGCTTCAGCTGATCAAATACTGTGTACTGCATCAAATCGAAGTTGATTTGTCAAATATAGGGTGATGTCTCGAAAAAAATGTTTACAAGAATACAAGTTGAGAGAATATTGGAACTTTAATGATTTTTTATAACCGAAAAGTAGCATAAAAAACAGAACGATCAAGCCTAGTGGTAAAAAATATCTTAAGAAACCAAAAGGTTGCGAGTTCAATTCATGGTGGTCACCTACCTAGAAATCAATTTCTTACGAATTTCTTTGACATCTAAATATTGTAGGGCCAGACGGTATGACCGGTGAGAATAGTCAAGGTGCGTGTAAGCTAATCCGGACACTAACGGATATAAGAAGAAAAAAAAAAGTAGCATTGACAGGACGAGTACCTGAATGGCAGGGTTTGAAGTCAGCAGCAAAGAAATTCCAAGACCATCAAATGCATCACTCCAACTGCCCTCTGTCAGGGTCTTGAAAAGCCCTTTCGATTTTCCGAAGGCGCTTGTCTGCATTCTCGAGGAGGCTGTATCCAAGGGCTACACAGAACAAACCAAGAGATAGTTTTAGTAAAACCATTAAACTTCAGTATTTCATCAAGGTATGTTCTTGTTCATATGAGACTTCACAAAGAGGCTTGGAATTGAACTATGACGTTTATCAAACTTTGTAGCTCGATGTTGCACACATATTGGTTGATCATCTAAGTTTCACAGCATTGTATAAATAAGTCAAAATCATCTTCATTCATACTCACTCTTCAAGGCAGCTAAATGCATGATATGTCAACTTCAACACAATAAGAGGGGTATATATCTATGACTTTCTTCCACTTTTTTTTGTGATTGTATTTGTATCTCATTTAAAGACTTAAATATCAAAATAACATGTTCCATAGATCCCAAACAAGAAACTAGTATGTAAGAGGTTGACAACAGAGATATCCCAACCTGAGTTAAAATGGCATTGCAAGCTCCAGCAGCAGCAGCGAGTAAGAGGTTTGCCGTGGTTCCAATCGATTTAGCCCCTGTTTTTTCCAGATAGAGTTTTTTGAAGTAGCTATACCCATAGAAGTACAAGAACTGAGAAACAAAAGACTGCAGATTTTTGGTTCCCAGTCCTTGGTACAGCGAAAGAACTTGATTGGATTTTATCGCCTCCCATAACACATCTGAAAGATACCTACACATGCCGAAAACCAATTGAATCAAATGAGATGCAAAAACTAGAACTACATACAAGTTGTATGATACACATACAACATTTTTAGGCATCGAATTATTTCCTAGCAGAACAGCAGCACGATTTTGAACCACAAGGTGATTGTAGTCAATGTTCTGTGTTGTATTGCTTTGTTCTTCCACAAGTACCATTTCATTAACAATCTAATTGCCATGAATCTAAACAAGCTATTTGCATCCATACTTCAACTATATCACCTTATCCAACTTACAAGATTGCTACAAGCCTAAAAGCGAGCTACAAACTACACAACATGAGATTTTCCAGATTCCCAAGGGCTTGAAAAGTTTAAATAGTCGCAAATGCTTAAAACTATGCTAGAATTCCCTCAGTTCCCCAACCAACCGCTTCAGAAGCGCTCAAATTCTATACATCATTCCATATTAAAACCAAAGTAGAATGCAAAATTAGAGAAAATCATAACTTCTGTGTAGGAAGTCATGAGATTAAGACCATAAATGTTTTTTTTCATATCAGTAAATGTTTGAGGCAACTTCCACACATCTCAACTATTTTCAAGGGAATATATTGATGTCAAAGAAATTCATAAGAAATTAATTCTTAGTCTGAATTGTCATCCTAACCACCAAGCCAACACAGAAAGATTAATGCTAAAACGATATTCAACGATCATAAGGTCGAATAAGAGCAAAAAACGAGCTCCAACTATGGGAGCCGCTAGAAAATGCTTAAACTAGAATACCCTTCGCCTGGTGCCACAGCCTTGGGACGGGCTAGTGGTGATTTCCCGGTTTTCAAAAAAAAAAAAAATTATATGTCAGTTACATTCATCAGAAACTAACTCAATTTTCCATAGAAACTCCTTAAAAAACACTTCCATCAATAATACCCTCAACCCAGATCACGATTTGAAAGCAAAAAACAAGAAAGCTACAACAAAACAAGCAACGATTCGAGGTCAGATCAAGAAAAGCAAAAACAGGGGAAAAACGCAAACCCAGATCAAGAAAAGCAAAAACAAAAGATGGGCAACCTGTATTTCTGCTGGCCATGGGCTTGAACCTCGGCTTGGAACTTGGACTTGCAGGTATCAAGCGGGTACAGCACGGTGGTGCTGACAAGCGAACCGATCGCGCCGGAAGTGGCTTCGGAAACCGATTCGAGGTCAAAATTCATCGCTCTTTCTCTCCAGATCAATACGAATTTCGAGCAAATTTGAAATGGGATTCTCCGAATCGGTTAGGTACAGATTTATATGAAGAGAAACAAAGGAAGAGGACGGTGAAATTGCCGAATTGGGGAAATTGGGCGCGTGATCCCGGTGAGGTCCTTGGAAGATTAAGCGCCACCGATCGGCGTGTTGGCCGTCGGATTAGGATTGCGGCGGCGGGATGGACGGAGAGGATTGATCCATTTCTTTGTAGGCTCCATTTTTGGTCTTTGTGTTTGGGTTGAATAAGAAACTCAGCTACCTTTTTTGGACACAAGTGATTTTCTCTGCACATTCCACGTGTATTGTGGAAAGAATATGGGCAGAAAATTCATTTATGGAAAAATTATATATATACTCTTAAGGTTAAATTATAGAAAATGCCCCTATATTTTGAAGGCTGTCTCAAAAATGCCCTTGAACTTTTGAAAGTATCAAAATTATCCTTGAACTTTAATAAAAGTTTCAATAATGCCCTTACCGTTAAAATTGGATGGAAACCGTTAAAAACTGATTACAAAAATACCCCTAAACTTTTAAAGTGTTTCAAAAATACCCCTAGCCTTAAAAAAAATGAAAATGTTAAAATTTTGTTTCAAAAAATGGGGCATAAGCTATGATGTATGATTAAATTATAGAAAATGTCCTAAAGTATAACATTAGTATAAAAAATGTCCTCAAACTTTGAAAATTTTAAAAATGTCAATACACTTTAACAAAAGTTTTAAAAATACATTTACCGTTAAATTTGGATGAAAATTGTTAAAAGTTTGGTTTCAAAAATATTATTAAAAATTTCAAAAGTTTCAAAAATATTCTTAAACTTTAACAAACATTAAAAATATCATTGACTTTTAAAAATAAATATAAAAAATATTACGGTCAATAACTTTTAGATTAAAAGTATTACGCTTTGATTATTCTTCTAAAAATATTTCTTTTGGTAAAAACTAATGAAATGAATATATTATTAAGTTTTGTGTAACAATGTGAATTAATCTCTAAAATTCAAAATATATAATTATCATTCATAACTTTTCACAAAAAAAAGAAAAATAATTAATAATAATTTTTTTTATTAATAAGATTCTCTCTCGTAACTATTTAGTTTTATGTTTTTTCGTTTTTTCAATTTAAATTTATTTGGATTCAACTTTTTTACAAAAAATTTCATAATAGAGTAGGTGGATTCTAAACAACAAAATAAATAACACAAGCTTAGATTTGTTAAAATAATTATGTTACCCATACATTTAAAAACTAAATCAATCGACAATGAGTAGAATAATCATTAATTTTATAAATACTATAAGATATAAATATGTATTTGTTAGAGTTTAATGTGTTTCGATATATATAATATTGGACTATCACAAGATTTTATCTCAAAATTATTTGATCATGAGAGAGTACTCTTTAATTTTATAAATGCTAGATGTATCATCACATTTTTAATGTGGATACTCCACACAATTCAATATAAACAATTAATACTTATATAAAAATAATTCATAAACTAAAAGTACAAAGGTAAAATTTGTCTTTTAGGAACACAATTAAATTTCTATAGGATTATTGAAATGAAACTTTAATATTTTAATAATTTTTATATTTTTTTAAGACTAGGGGTATTTTTGAAATATTTTAAAAATTTGAGGGTATTTTTTAAATCAATTTTCAACGGGTTCCATCCAATTTTAACGGTAAGGGCATTATTGAAATTTTTGTTAAAGTTCAAGGGCAATTTTGATACTTTTAAAAATTCAGGGGCATTTTTGAGACAATCTTCAAAGTATAGGGGCATTTTGTATAATTTAGCCTACTCTTAAATTTTGAGATGTATGATACAACTATACATACGGTATGATGAGTATTATTTACAACACACAAAATTAAAAAATTTAGCAATCATAATCAAATATACGGTATGATGAGTATTATTTATATTGTATATTTGATTATGGAGTCTAAATATTTTTAAAATTGCTCAGATCTGTAATTATTTTGTAAAATTGGAGTATCGGGTACAATTCCCTTTTAAAATAAATATAATATAGAAAAATTGTACGAGATAGTCAAATTTTACAAAATAACTATAGATCTAGACAAATTTGAAAATATTTAACATCTATGGTCAAATATACGATATATGAATTAGTTATTCAGTATAAAAGTATTACCATATATTTGATTATTGTTGCTATTTTTTTTAAATTTACCTAATTTTATAAATATTTTATCAATTTGGTTTATTTGTGCAAAAATTCCTATTTTAAAAATATTTAAGTGGTCTAAAAATTGTCCGAAACTCAACCTATAGCAATCTTTATCTCAAAAGAAAAAAAAAAAACATGTAAGAAAACCTCAAAACAATCTCAATTTGTAAATATATATATATATAAAAATAAAGAAATGTTGGTTTTTCTTTTTTAGAATATAATTAAGTTATAAGTAGGAAAAAAAATATGCATACAAACAAATTAAATTAATTCATTAATAATAAGTTTTGATTAGTTATCAATTCAAATTTATTTTAGATCAATCTACGAACTAATTTAACTCATGAATTTTTTTTATTTATTTGAATCAAATCGACTTAAATAAGTTGAAAATCCAATTCAACTCGAGCCATTGATGTAAGTTGACCGGATTTTTCAGGTTTTTGGGTTTTTGAACATGTAAAAGTGTTATTCTTATAGGTGACCCAAATGCGTAAGATTTATATAATGTGTCGAAGAAATTTGTGCACGATACCTTTTGGGAGGCCTACACCCTTTAAAAACACCTAACCAATTTTGTTATTCAATTCAAACTGTAAATATTATGATGGATTAAAACTTTTTTTAAGTTAGGTTGAGTCAAATAATATGTGTGAATAATTTACAATTTTTTTTTTTTTAGTACAAATTAGGAAGAAGGATTACAAATACCAATTTTAGGATTGAACCCGTGGTCGTGGAGTGGAAATACATTATACCAAACTAGATAACCAATTGCATCACTGACCCATTTTGTAATAATTTACAATATTGATAGGGAGCATATCAGAGCAATCATACTTTATTACTATATTTTATCATTATTATTTATAAATTTATGGACTATGAGTTAAGTCAAATAAAGGAAATGGTGTAGACCTCCAAGCAAATATAAGATAATCACTCGTCTTATCATCAATTGATTTTGATATGGATGTTCATATTGGATCGGTATGACAACCGTAGAGGGAGGTGAATAGGGTCCTTAAGATTGGTAAAGAATATATCAAGATAAAATTATACCTACAAAAACAACACATATAATAAAAATAAATAGAAGGAGTTAGAGAAATTGACACCGTGAATTTATAGTGGTTCGGCGCACCTACTTCACTCCCCAAACTCCTGTTGGATATTCCATCAAAACAATAAAGAAGACTCTTTTCACGGCTTAGAGTCAAATCGTTACATCATTTTTTTCGCGGAAGCAAGAATAAACCCGATCTTTTCCACGGCTCAAGATCAAACCATTACAACCTCTCTTTTTATGGATCAAGAGAAAACCATACAATGGTTTGGAAATGAATGGTCAAGATGAACAAACTCTCTCAAAGAGTATATTTACAAATTTAACTCAAATAAATCCTCGCAATACAATAATTTCTCTCTAAAAGTAAGATAAATTGAAAGTTTGAGGAGAGCAACAACGAAAGCTTCTTTATTTTTTAGGATTGAGAAATATTAAACTTGATTTCTTTATTTGGTGGGGAAGATGAAGCTTAAACAGGCACAAAGATGCAAAGTTACCTTAGACACAATAAATAATAATATTTAGGAAAATTGTACCGGATAGTCCAATTTTACAAAATAATTACAAATCTAGTCAAATTTGAAAATATTTAGCCTCTATAGTCAATTATACAATATAAACAATACTCATCATACTCTATTATGTATTAGTTATTCAATATAAAAAGTATTACTTTATACCATATATTTGACTATGGTTGCTAATTTTTTTCAATTTTTCGTAGTGTTGATTTTTTTTTATCAATTTGGTCTATTCCTACCAAAATTCCTAATATTTAATACTATTTAAAGTTTGTCATTAGACACCATGCATAATAATGTTATAATATTAAAAAAATTGCATTTAGACAACTACATAAAATTAATATAACATTCTATAATTTTCTTTCTCTTTTGAGAAAGTTAGGTTATACACATTCTCAAATAATAATATAATAATGCACACTTTTATTTCATTTTTTTTTTTTTTACTTTTACTTTGACTTAAAATACAAAAAGTCTCCTGTATCAAATATACAGGCTCCCCATGTCGCTTTTGGATTGGTCAATTTTTGTTACTTCATCATGTTGAGATTTAACATTTAAACTTGTTTAGACCATAACTTTTATGTTTAAACTTTGATTGAAGTAATTCAAAATAGTTTTGAATTATTATTTCAAACTCTACATTATGAATATTTTAAAACACTAAAATTGTCATTAAATAAATTCTAAGTTTGTTCTCAAAATATTTAATTCATTAATTAATTAAAACTAATTAATTAGAGATGAGCAGAAAGCCAATAATTCACACTATTTAATACACTTCATATTTAACAAGTGGATTCTCATATATCATTCGAGGCTCATATTCTTTTGTTAAACACATGCACATCTTTAATACTATTTGTTAAAAACACATATTTTTTTTTCCAGAGAATATTAATGAAGATATTTATCCTCTCTAATACAAAAGAATTTATAGGAAATTTATTTTGTCGATTCATCAATTTTTACATTTTTTAGTTCAAAAAATGAGATAAATTAGATTGAGACAATAAACTTTTGTCATGGCCATATACTTATATAGCTTAGGCCCCGTTTGATAACCATTTGGTTTTTTGTTTTTTGTTTTTCAAATTTAAGTCTATTTTCTCTCAAAATTCCTACAATGTGTTCCATCCTCCCCACCATTTATCCATCTTTCTTAGAGAAAGTAGGAGAATACTAACCAACTTTTAAAAATAAAAACAAACTTTGGAAAGCTACTTTTTTTTGTTTTTAAAAGTTGGTTGGTATTTCCCTACTTTCCTAAAGAAAGATGGATAAATGGTGGGGAGGATGGAGCACATTGTAGGAATTTTGAGAGAAAATAAGCTTAAATTTGAAAAACCAAAAACAAGAAACCAAATGGTTATCAAACGCCTTAGCTATAAGTTTTTATTAAGTTTGGGGAAAAAAGATAACAGATATCGATTTATGATGTTGAACTGGAACAATAAAACCATTAGGTTATTGACCTTTTGCTACTTTCCTTTTTTATTTATGAAAATAGATATTTTAACAAAAAAAAATAAACAAAGATTTCATAGTAAAAGAAAATAAAAAAAATAAATAAAGAAAACGAAGAAGAGGGAGCTTTCTTCGTCTCTCCGCGTTAACAAACACTTCCCCCTTTCTTCTTCCCAACGCATCCACAGCCGCCGCAACGTCGCCGCTTCCGCCACCTGCACCGCCCAATCGCCGTCGCCAGTGCTGCTGACGCCTCCGCGTCCGGTGGCGCTCTACAACTCTCCCCCTCCGAATAGAACAATCCCACAGGTCAGTTTATTCACTCCTTGGATTCCAGGTCCGATATCACTCTTCATTCGCCGATCGCCATCGTATTCTGTCACCGATGACAACTTATTCTTACTCTCCCCTAAACGCCGTTGCTTCGATTGGATTTTGCGTTTCTCTCAGTATTTAAGAATCTGGATTTTGATAGAGAGAGCTGGATTGTTGTTTTTGATTTCGTGTTTATAGTGTTATTGTTTTCAATAAAATTCTCTATCATTGAAAGTTGTTTTGGGATTTTTCTTATGCAGTTTCTGAACTTTCAATGGCAAGAACGCCAGCTGGTAATAATGCACACCCAAGTAGCAGGACTGGGGTTCGTATCGTTATCGCCGGAGACCGTGGTACTGGAAAGTCGAGCTTGATTGTTACTGCAGCGGCGGACAATTTTCCAGTGAATGTTCCCCCGGTATTGCCGCCGACGAAGCTGCCCGAAGACATTTATCCTGATCGTGTTCCTACCACAATCATCGATACTTCTTCACGGTAGTAGTTGCTACACTTGTTTTATTTTCACTTTTTGTTCTATCTTGAGGCTGAGAAGATATGCGAAAAGGATATATCATATATGCTAATGGAGATATGAATACCGTCGTTAGAATTATGGATTTGAGATAAGTAGTTTCCATTTATAGGGTAATTCTGCTACCTATGCTAATAAATCTGCATATACATATATATATATATACATATATATATACATATATATATATATACATATATATATATATATATATATATATATATATATAAAATTTGCATGTCCATTTATGGTGGAAATCAAATATAAAAGGGAGAACAGGATATGGGCATTATTTGTTTTACTTTCTTCTTTCTGCTTATATATTTTAGCTTGGCTACTGCTTCTCCCATTCTGTGGGAGTTTTGATTGTTAACAATGAGAGATCTGGGTATGAGTGCGATTTCACTTAATCCTAGTCGGAGCACCGTTTTATAATTTCTTTAGTTTTATTGGTCAAATAGAGCGCAGGAATTCCTGTTATACTGCTTATTGCCTGTGTTCATAAGGTTTTCAAGGATGAATTTTTATGTCTTTAAGGTTCATTTTGTTTGTTTGTTTCTCCCAGCACCGAAGATAGTGCAAAAGTTGCCGAAGAGCTTAAGCGAGCTGATGCGGTAGTGCTAACTTATGCTTGTGATCAGCCTCAAACCCTTGATCGGCTGAGTACTTTTTGGCTTCCTAAGCTACGTCAATTAGAGGTTTGTTAACTTTTACACCCTTCTTGAACGATGGTAGATAGAAAGTGACTTAATAATAGCCATCCCAGCGTTTGGTAACTAACAAGTTTATATTGACAAGTCTCATTAATTGAAAACCTAAGCATCATTCCCTTTATCAGCTCAATATTTTGTTAGTTACTCCGATCATTTTATTGATGTTGATTGTAGTGGTTTAAACGAGCAGGTGAGGGTTCCGGTTATAGTTGTGGGCTGTAAGCTGGATTTAAGAGATGAGAATCGGCAGGTGAGCTTGGAACAGGTTATGTCCCCAATAATGCAACAGTTTCGAGAAATTGAGACGTGCATCGAGTGTTCAGCATTTAAACATATTCAGGTATATTTGTTGCTCCTTTTCCCATTTGGATAAATTTTGCAAATAGCAATTGCTCCCCACTTCATTTATCGGTCCATGTTGATTCACTGTTGGGTAGTGTTTTCATGCTTATATGAAAATATTACCATCACGCTTATATGGAATTATTGCCATCTATACCTCTTAGATTAGATGTAACTTTTCACTTCCTGCATTTTTGTGTGGTTCATTTTTAAAGCAACAAAATCACATGTGTTTAAAATTGTATTACTCCGATTGCAGATTCCTGAGGTGTTCTACTACGCTCAAAAAGCTGTACTTCACCCAACGGGCCCACTTTTTGATCAAGAAACTCAAACTCTAAAGCCTAGATGTGTCCGGGCATTGAAACGGATATTTATTCTTTGTGATCATGATAAAGACGGTGCTCTGAGTGATGCTGAACTGAATGATTTTCAGGTCTTCTTTTTCATAGTCTACAATTTTTTGGCACACAACTCAAAGTATTTATTTATTGGTTATAGTATAATTTCATATTCATAATGAAATTGTTTTTTTTTCAAAAATATATGTATTGGTTATTTTTTTTTTTGATAGGAAACAGAAACTTTCATTGATAAATGAAGGGTTACAAAGAAGGAGAAATACATCATAGTTACATATATGTATTGGTTATAGTCTGACATTTTATAACATTTCTGCCTATAATGACTGACTTCTGACATTGCCTCTTTCTCATAGCCTAAATTCTAAAATGATTGAACTGACTTATATGGAGCTCATAATCATATTATTAATATATTTTTTGGTTAAATCTTGTAATCAGGTCAAATGTTTCAATGCTCCTTTACAACCTTCTGAGATTGTTGGGGTTAAGAGGGTTGTGCAAGAAAAACTACCTGAAGGAGTGAATGATCGTGGGCTCACGTTGACAGGATTCCTCTTTCTTCATGCTTTATTCATAGAGAAGGGGCGTTTGGAGACAACATGGACTGTACTCAGGAAGTTTGGTTATGATAATGATATCAAACTTGCAAATGAACTTATTATCCCAGCTCTTGGAAAGAGAGCTCCAGATCAGGTATGAAAAATGATTAGGTGGTCTTCTCAACTTCTGTCGACGCACCACTCTGCCAAGTGCCAAAGGCTTTCAAAACCATGCTTATCTTAATAATAATATACGTTGAATTTCTTCCATTTTTACAATTTTGTATATTAGACTATTAGTTATCCTTCCTAGATTTTTCAGGAAACAGTTATTTCTTTCACATTCATGGAGCAGACTCTAAATTAACAATGTACTTGCGGGATTTTTTTTGAATAGAAACAATCAACTTTTCTTGGATGGATCATTTAGCTTGTTTTTCTAAAGTGTTCATTAGTATTCTAATCCTAGTTTAAGTTTCTTTTTGATGGCTGTTCTTTTTGTAGAGTGTGGAGCTGACAAGTGAAGCCATTGAGTTTTTAAGGGGAATATTTGAACTCTATGACGGTGATGGTGTATGTCTTAGTTTATAATTTCCTGAATTATAAATTATTAGTTTATTTGGACTCTTTTGTGTTTCTAAGTGTTTGAGTACTTGTATCTAGTATCTAGCTTATATATTTGTTTTAATAGCTAAGTAGTTGTTACGAACTACCTGAAACTATTGATCACCTCCATATCTTTTCATTACCCTCCAGGATGGTGCCTTAAGACCTCGTGATCTTGAAGAACTATTTTCTACAGCACCCGAGAGGTATTAATTATTATTATTTTTTTAAATGACTTCACTGCATTTGGCAGTTTCCTTCATATGTCGTTTTGGGGAATCATGGTTCAAAATTTTCTAAGATAAGAATTGCATCATTTTGCATTGAACGAGAAAACAAGCTTTCATTTATTTTTCTCTCATTCATTTGTTTGTGTAAAAAAAAAAGTATAAATGTTAACCAAAGGATTTTTAGTGTAAGAAACAATTTCATTGAAAAAATGAAATGGGAAAACCCCAAGGCCTTATAGGCTTACAAGAATAAT
>JBBMEF010000021.1:7932828-7944399 GCA_037832685.1 Sicyos baderoa | reverse complement strand
GCGGGGATTTTTTCATCCCCACCCACTCCCCCATTCACCGCCTAAACGGGGATTCACCGCCCCGTTCGGGGCGGGTCTCCACGGAGCCCCGGCCCCACGGGGAAAATGGACATCTCTATTTAGATCCCACGACTATCCTCACAGAAAAGGGTTTTGAGATCTTTTCCAGTTTATGACTTTTTTGGCAACCATTTTTTTTTCAGCATGACTTTTTGTGCATGCTAATGAACTTTCGTGATTTTTTTGGACATGCAACATTTCCTTTGAAACTCCAGTCCTTGGAATGAAGCTCCATACAGAGATTCTGCAGAAAGAAATGCAATGGGAGGATTGTCGATTGACGACTTCTTATCACTGGTATGCTGTAACCTGACTTTTTCTACCAGCTTCCCTGATAACCTGATATATTTTACTTCTCCTTTACAATTATTACTTAAGGCGTATGTATACTCTTCTCATTTTACCCCTTCCCTCCTCCAGCATTCAGTTTGAGACATAGATTTTTCTTCCAAAAACGTGTATTTTAGTTATTGATTTTTCTTGAATATCTGCAGTGGTCTCTCATGACACTCCTAAACCCAGTTTACACCATAGAGAACCTGATATACATTGGTTACTCTGGCGATCCAGCATCTTCTGTCCGTATAACAAGGAAACGACGGTTGGACCGCAAGAAGCAACAGTTGGACCGAAATGTTCTTCAGTGCTTTGTGTTTGGGCCTAAGAAGGCTGGAAAATCTGCTTTATTGGATGCATTTCTTGCAAGGTTTAGTATCCACATTCTCTATCTATCTATAGTTGTTTGAGGCATTAATACTGCAGTACTTGTTATAGAACATGTTATGTGCTAAAAGAATTTGATGCACAGGCCGTTTTCTGAGACTTACACTCCTACCACTGAAGAGCGCTATGCAGTAAATGTTGTCGACCAACCTGGAGTAAGTGCTGCGATGTCCTTGTTTTGATGAATTGATAAAACATAGATTCAATTTTCAATTTTCAATTTTCATTGCTTTAAAATGTTATATGTAATTGGAAGCAATTAAACACGGAGAGAATTCATGATGATTTTTCGGATGGTACATCATACATGTTCAAGTTGGCAAACTACGGTGTAGCTACAATATTATATTCTTGAGTTTAGAATCTTTGATACTTCTTTGATTTTTTTTATTTATTATTATTATTATATTTTTTGGGAGGGGTGATGAGAACCAATTTCATTATGAGAATATTTTTTGTTTCACATTCGATAGGAATTATTGAATTTCCTAAAGGGACTGACAACTCCTGCTAGGCAGATTTATTTCTTATTCATCCTTATCGAGGATGCATAATATTTTTTAATATTATTTTTATTGACCTTTGAAGTTGCACTTTTGATTATTTTTCTTTATAAATACTCAACATTAGTGAAACGATCGTTCTTATTGTTAAGAAACTATAATGTTTGCTGTTATCTGATGGCTTCTTTTTGTCTGTGTGAATTTCTTTATTTGATTGAAGGGAACAAAAAAAAACCTTATATTAAGGGAGATACCTGAAGAGGGAGTGAAAAAACTGTTGTCTGGCAAAGAGTCTTTAGCTGCTTGTGATATTGCACTATTTGTGCATGACAGGTAATAACTTCTTTTCTAATGGAAACGCCATTGGTTATTAACAATGTTAGGCTAGTAGGATGATGATATTTTTGCCTTTGGATTGAAATTGTCATTTGTATTTGGAGAAGAGAAAGACAGTTGTGGTATTTTTGTATAAGCTTGTCCACTCTCTTCTATTTTGATTATACCTTTCTTATTCTTTGTCATTATAATTTCATTTTATGAGCATGTAATTTTCGTGCAGTCTCAAAGTGTTTTCTCATGGAGAAGCAAGGCATAAGCTTTGAGGCTGGATGAGGCGTAAGTCTCATTTTGGATTAAAAACATATCTAATTCATTAAATATAGGACTTTATATATTTTTAACATAATAATTATTTCCTTAAAAGCACAAAAAAAAACTAAAATTAGTAACATTAAAGAAAAATATCTCAATAGACCATCAAAATTCGAAATTTTGTTAATAGTAATCTGTAATGTAAAACTAATTCTCAATATTATGATCTCAAAAAAAAAATCCACAATATTTTGGAAAAAGTAATAACAAATGGGAATAGGAAAAACAAAAACCAAAGGAAAAAAAGATAATAATCAAGGTAATAAAATAGAAATAAAGTATTAAAAACAAATAAAACCCTTGTGAACAAATAAAACCAAAAGAACCATCATGAGTTCAATCTATGGTGGCCACCTACCTAGTTTACTAATGAACTCTCTATTATTCTTGTTTTTTTTTTTTTTTTTTTTTTTTTTTTTCTTTCTGGAGTTGTGGGATGCGACTGTTAGTTTGAACAATCTCTTAGCTTTCTTTGAGGCAGTCTCAGATTTGAGGATTAATTAGGGAAAATTTCGATTATGTTTGGATTTGCGATGGATAGAAGTTGAAAATAAGGATTGATTGGTTTGGGTGTAACATGGGTTACTTTCCTTCATCTTATCTAGGTCTTCCTTTCATGCATAAGCCTAGGTCCCTTTCCGTTTTGGGATCCTGAGGTGTTTAAGATTCGTGTGTAGGATGCTCGTGTATGTTTATAAATCTGTCGGGAATCTCATGAGAGATTTTGTGTTGGAGGGGGTTGTGGAGGGGAAAATTGATTTTTTTGTTAAGTGGGGGGAGATTTCGAAGGAGTTGAACTGCTCAAGCCATCGTGTGGGGGTCTAGGTACTTCTAGAAACCCTTGAAAAGACATTGAGAAGTATTTCGTAAATATAATGAAATTGTTTCTTATCCAAAAAAGAAAAGACATTGAGAAGTATCCTTTTTTAAGGTTCTATTTCTTGTTTGGTGGAGGATGAGAGAGATACTTTTTCTAGGAAGGTATTGGTGGGGGATATACTCTGCTCGAAACACCTCGCCTGCTCCATTTGTCTCTTATGAAGAATTATTATGTGGTAGATGTTTTGGCTCATATGGGGCCTCACCCTTTGCTTTGGTTGGGTTCTAGTGTCCTTTGTTCGATAGGGAGATGTTGCCGCTCTACTTCCTTTATTGGGCAAGTTTCGTCGTGATCCAGAACATAGGAATGTTTGTCATTGGAGCCTTGCCCAAACAGTTAGATTTTTCGTGTAGGTATTTTTTTTCCTTGCTTGGTTAATACCATTTCCCCTTCTTCGTTGGGGGAGCCATTTTTTGCTTTGGCGTGAAGGTGAAATTACCAAAGAAGTATAAGTTTTTTTTTACTTGACATGTTCTCCATGGTAAGATTAACACTTTAGATAGGATCTTGAGAAAGGTTCTCACCTTAGTGGGGGTGGGACTTGGGTGTTGCATCTTGTGCAGAAGGGGTAAAGGATCATGTTCTTTGATGCTGCGAGATGACTTTAGAGTTTTGGAACCATTTTTTGAAGAGTTCGACCTTTGGATGAGACCAAGAGATTGTAGAGAGATGATTGTGGAATCTCTTTCTCGAGATTGTAGAGAGATGATTGTGGAATCTCTTTCTCTTCCCTTCCGCAAGAAAGAGGAGTGTTTGTGGCAAGCTAGGGTGGGGTGTGTGGTATCTTTGCTTGCCTTTTCTTTTGTATGGCCTCTTATTCTATTATCATTTCATTCTGTTCTCAATGAAAATTTGGTTTATTATAAAAAACTTGGTTCTCTATGGGCTAGAATTTTGAATTGTTTTGAGCTTAGTTGGTCCGAGGTCGTATTGGTGGATTGATTCTATAATGGTGAGTACCAACTGACCAACTAGTTTACAAATAAAACGCACCTTGAAATAATTTACTACAAATTTTCTTCGATTTATGCTGGCAAGATATTATTGAATCCAATTGCAGAGCACCAATTTTGTTTTCTTTTCCAGCTCTGATGAGTCCTCGTGGAAGAAAGCAACTGACCAACTGGTTGAAGTCGCAAGTCATGGTGAGGATACTGGCTATGAGGTGCCTTGTTTAATTGTTGCTGCCAAAGATGATCTCGATTCATTTCCCTCGGCCATACAAGATTCTACTAGGGTAAATTTTTTTATTTATGTAAAACTGAGCTCACTTTGCAACATAAAGTATTTTTCTATATGTACCATACGTATTCAATGGTCCACACAGGCTATTGTAGCCGTTTAGATATCTCCATTGAATTACTATTATAGTAATATAATTAAATAAAACAACTCCACTGAATCATAGTGCTAAAAGACTACCGGTTTGTTATAAACTTTTCTCTATGGGTCTACTGGATTGATGAAGAAAAGTAACATTACGTTTTATTAACTGTACAATTGTAAATTTTTTAGAGAGAAAAACTATACAATTGTTTATCCTATAGAACCTATTAGAAATGAATCTGTTGTTCAAATTCTGCATTCGAACAAAAAATGTCCTTGAGCTAGTCATACTTATATAATTTCGTTCATTTGAATGAAGTTGGTTTCCTACTGAATAAAAATAGAATAAAATAAACAGTACAATGTTGAACGTCACCAACCACCATGGGTGCTTAGTGGTCAAAAGAACAATAAAAAACCAAAAGGTTGTTGCGGGTTCAGCCACCTACTTAGGAATTAATATCTTATGAATTTTCTTGACATTCAAAGGTTCTAGGGTTAGACAATATAATATGTCTATTGAAAATAGTCGAGGTGCATGCAAGTGGCGGACAATGTTGAACGTCCTTGACAATTATTGAATCTGCTTACAGTTTTTCTTTGTTATTCATAATGTTATATTCTGTAGGATCCACTTCCTTATTAAGTGTTTTCATTGGCCTGTTAATGAGACCACTGGAATGTAGTATCACACTGTTCTCAATTATAATAGTTTTTGTACAATTTGGTAGGTAAGCCAAGATATGGGCATAGAAGCTCCAATACCTACTAGCACAAAATTGGGTGATTTCAATAATGTATTTCGAAGAATCGCATCTGCTGCAGAGCACCCTCATTTAAGCATCCCCGAAACTGAGGCGGGCAAAAGTCGCAAGCAGTATCACAAGCTCATTAACCGCTCTCTTATGTTCGTTTCAGGTATGCTTATTTCTGTAGTTTTGCTTACCCTGTCCATTCACGACTCAACATGCAAAAGCTATTCATGAATGAATATTAGCTCGCACTACTATCTATGACATTTTGATTCATTGGCTGGTTTCATCGATGAGTTCATCATCCTGTGGAAGCTTTTTTTTAATTATATTTTAATGAAAATTTAGTAGAAATACGTTTGATTATTTGATTTTTACTGCATGTCCCGAATAACTTGTTTTTGAGAACTTGAATGATTTGTTCTTTGGTGCGTGGTGAGCGGAGGCTTGGGCTTTGAAGGTGTGTTCCCCTCAAGGTTTCAAGTTCGGGACTCACCTGTGACATTAATTTGTAGACACCTTCCGTGTCTTCATTCTTTTGATGTCTCCCAGTGTCTAGCCTAGGGACGGGCATGGTTATCTTGGGTATAGTGGAGCGAAGCTCCGATTTCTCAGTTTTCAAAAGAAAAGAAAAAGAAAAAACTGTTTAGCTAGCATTTTTGCATGCTTAATTTTTGCATGATAATAGAAATAAAAAATATTTTTCAAAAAATATCAGAAAACCCTACCCGTGATTTAAGTGTCAATGAGTAAACTTTGTTTTATGGCCATTAATGTATTAATTCTCTGCTCAATACATAGGATAGCTCGACCTGTTAGATTCTAGCTTCTAGATGCCTTAGAAAGTGTCTTTTCCTTTCCTTTTCCTTTTGGATAAAAAACAATTTCATTAATGATATGAAATTTAGAGTAGAATGGGAAACCCCAAGTGGAGAAAGAGTACATAAAACCCCAAGGCAAATCTTAGATTCCTTTTGTTGGTGATATAGTAAAATTTATTCCAACTTATCGGCTTTAAGATTGGTTAGTCTTTCTGTAGCTTTCTTCTCCAAGTGAGGCTAGCTGATTCTCATCCAGAATATCTGGATTACATCGGAGGATATCTTGATTACATCGGAGGATATCTTGATTACACCCTTCATCATGTTTTAATTGCCATTCCGTGATAAGGGTTATTTCGTGAGGCCCTTCTATTGAGAAGAATAACATGTTTTTATAGAATGGTTGAAAGATTTTGGGGACAGTTTAGCCTTTTTGCTTTGTTTAACACCGGGGCACAAGCACAAGGGTCTTGGTACTATCTTGGTGTGAAGAACCCGAGGGGTGATTACAGTGAAGAGAAATCTCAATCATCAACCCTAACTACGAGGAAAGGCTCGAATATGAGAGCATCATGTTATTTGATATGATTAAATTTATCTCAACCCATCAGCTTAAGCTTTTGGGTTAGTTGGTGGTTAACATAATTCAACATGGTATAAGAGTAGGATTGGAGGTCCTGAGTTCGAATTTTTCATCCCTAATTAATATTGATTTCTACTTGATGGACATCCTCAAATTTCCATGCTCACAAGTGGGAGAATGTTAGTTGATATGATGAAATTTACACAAACTCACTAGCTTAAGCTTTTGGATGAGTCGGTGGTTTAACATAATTCAACACATCACCCCAGGCATCCCATTTGGGTGTTGGTAGCCGTTAATTTTTGCAAAGTCTTAGTTCTTTTGGATTGAAGCCCTTTGGTTTGACTTATCTTTTTTATGTTCGTTTTTTGTATGCCATTTTATTTCATCAAAAGCTTAACTTCATCTTCATAGTTTCACTTTCTATGAAGAGGAAAAATACAACTGTAACATGATAAACATTTCAAGTTATTTGATTTGATGGTCTTGTGTTGTATTTGCTTCAGTCGGAGCTGCTGTAACGATCGTTGGACTGGCCGCTTATCGTGTCTATCTCGCAAGGAAGAGTTCTTCCAGCTAAAATGATGAAGGACAGTGCATCATTTTTCTTTACATATGGTTGGTACCCTAAATCCTTGTACTTTCATCTGTTCAACGCTTGGGTTTCTTGAGTTGGTTTTTTGATATATTTTAGAGATGATAAGTTGCAATTTTCAATCAAAACAACATGCTTGTAGTCTTAGCTCTCTGGTTTTTCTGTATAATAATTTTGAGTTAACAGTAAATTGTCAAAAAAAAAAACCATATTCTGCAATAGGGTTTCCCCCTTTCAATGTTGGGGGTTTAATGGTTTATAGAATCAAACCAGTTATTCAAGAGAAATGATTTTTTTTTTTGCTCTGATAATGTTCAATCTCTTCATTTTTACTTGAACAGTGTTCATTCATCTGAAATAAGCATTTTAATTTTGTTTAAATTACACGTTTTCGTTCAACTTTAAAATCATCAAATGTCTTTAAAATTTTAATTCTGTGTTTAATAGATTTTTACAAAATCATTCATTGAAGTTTCAATTTTATGTTAAAAAAGGTTCATGAATTTAAACAAAATGTCGAATAAACCGAGTCTTATTAAAATTAAAGTTTTTTTAGGCATAAAATAAAGGTGATTTTACATATATAGCAAAAAAATAGTTTTTTTTTTTATATCCATAATTATTACGTGTGTGGCATAAAATCGGCCATGTTTCTTTAAAATAATTAAAATGTTGACTGGCAAAATTGGAAAAAATAATAATAAAATCTTTGCATTTTTTTTTTCCCTAAAATAAAAGAATTTATGATGACACTTCGTTGAAATTCATGAAATATTTTTTAAAAAATTGGATTCACCAATACACATCAAGATTAATTAAAACGTCCTCACTTCAGTTAGTAGTTCGGCAAAATTGGAAGAAACAAAATTAAAAAAACAAAACAAAAAAGCTTCACATTTTTCCCCTAAAATAAAAGGATTTATAATGACACTTCGATGAAATTCATGGGTTATTTTTTTAGTACTGGATTCACCCCATACACATCAAGAAACCAAATTTATTAGTAAATATTTAATTGTCACGGTTGGGGTTCACCTTTCTCAAAATATTTGAAATGAAAGTTTAATGAATTCATTACTTAGCCCCGTTTGATAACCTTTTGGTTTCTTGTTTTTGGTTTTTCAAATTTAAGTCTATTTTCTCTTAAATTTCCTACAATTTGTTTCATCATTTCTACTATGTATACATCTTTCCTTGAGAAAGTAGGGGAAGACTAACCAACTTTTAAAAACAAAAAAAAGTAGTTTCCCAAAGTTTGTTTTTGTTTTTAAAAGTTGGTTAGTATTCTCCTACTTTCTTAAAGAAATATGGATAAATGGTAGGATGGATGGAGCACATTGTAGGAAGTCTGAGAGAAAATATGCTTAAATTTGAAAAACCAAAAACAAGAAACGAAATGATTATCAAACGGAGTCTTATTTAATGAAATTGATTTAAAAAAATAAACCAGTCATTTATTATTAATAATAAGAATAATAGAAAGCCAAACAAACCTCTCCCCGATGGGAAAACCCTTTCTCAACTCACAATTCAAATCGAGACTTACCATAACTAGAAAAGTCACTTCTTTGACATTTTTACAAATGCAAATAAAACTAATAATAAGGTTAAAATCTCATTTTGATCCCTCAACTATCATTTTGGTTCCATTTTAGTCACTAGACTTTCAAAAGTCCAATTTTGGTTCCTCGTCTTCGCTAAAAACTTAAAAATGGTCATTGGGTAAAAAAAAAAGTTAATCGTAGTTAAAAATGTGATGAGTTTGCAAAAAATAATAATAAATTTCAAATGAGCAACCTATTTTCTCATTTATGGGTAAACATAAACACTAAAATAAGAACACCCATTGGTTTTCGTCGAATCCAACATGTGAGAAAATAAGGTCAATTATGTTAGAAACAAGGATGTCAAAGATATCGACGCTAATATCTTTTATCTGCAAAGGATGAGACCGTTGGAATAAACTTAAATATATTTTTAATGTATTTTTGGAATTATTAATTTAGGAATTAATGGGTAGGAAAATAAAAGATTTAATGGGTTGTCATTTTAGAAGCTATGATATAACCAATTCAAGAACTGAGTTTTGATTTCCACTGCCAATTCTTCATAACTTTTTCTTCTTTTTGTTGGATATTTTGTTCTTCTGTGTGCAATTGTAGGTTTTTATATCTTTTCAGTTTTGGTAAATTAGTGTTTATGTTTTGTAATTTTGAAGAAATATTAATGAAATCAATGGGTGGGTAAAAGATGAAAGGGAAAGAGGGGTAAAAAATGTGGGAGGAAGGAGATGTAAGGAAGAATATGTTTTTTTTTATTATTATTTTTTTGTCAATTCATCACATTTTTAACTAGGGTTAACTTTTTTTTAACCCAATGACCATTTTTAAGCTTTTAGCAAAGTTGAGTGACCAAAATTGGATTTTGAAAGTCTAATGACTAAAATAAAACCAAGATGATAATTGAGGGACTAAAATGATATTTTAACCTAATAATAAACATAAAAGATTGACTCAAATATTTTAATACTAGAAAGGTTGACTTTTTATAAAATTGGACATAAAATTAATATTTGTCTGAAAGCTTGTCTTTGTAGCGGTTATATTCTTTTAGTATAATATTAATTCATTTTAAATGTTTGTAGTTGATATCCTTAATTTAAGTTTTTTAACATGTTCTATTTAATGTAAAAATGAATAGAATTTCCATGACATTAGTAGCTTAGAGATTAGACATCTTCTCTTCAAGTTGTTGAATTAAAACATTTTCTATTTAATAGGTTGTTTTTTTAAAGAAAAAGTTTATAATTTTGTTTAATGACATTTAAATTATAGTGCCAATGTTAATAAAAATCTAATATTAACCAACTTTCTGCAAATCTCCTTAAAATTATATGTTTTGGTTAATAATGGACCAAATTATAGGTTTCAAACTACATAGTTCACTAAGAAGAATAAACTTATTTTTTTTAACACTAACTTTCAACTCTTTTACAGAATGGAAAGCAAACAAAGCAATCAACATGCATCTAACAATCATTATTGAATGATAAGATTTTCCAGTTCATTAGAAACATTTTCCTTTTGAGTCTCTACATTCCCATCCTCTTCCTAGTTGGAACTTTTTACTTTCTGGGTTTAGTCTAAAAATGGAACCTTTAGAAATTCTCATACAACTCCAGAGATTCAACACTAACTTAACCAAGAAGTTCAAGAAAGATTTTCTTGGAATATTTAAATGGCACTGCAAGTATAGCCTGCAATCTGAGGTAAACATTTAGTTTGAGGTTTGTTACCAGATCGGCGATCGATCTGGTTCGCCCCGAGACTTTCCTTTTGTAGCTGCAAACAATGAGTCCTGAAAACATCTGCAGTGACATGAAGTCTGAAGTCTAAATTGAACAGAAATTCCATTTCCATTCTGTTCATTTCTTTTGTGCTCACTCCTCCTACTTTGGCATAAAAATTATTGTTATTGCACCTGCAAAGCATACTGCATTATGTTGTTTACTTAAAGAAGTTAATTACTGTTACATACAATACATTGGGAGGAAATTTTAGGCATGTTAAAATATGACAGATAAGATGCACGATATCGGTTTAGCAAAATCGAACAAATGTCTTCCATGTAGTGATATCTCATACATTCATACCGAATCTTAATTTTATCATTTATGCATTTGATTAGTGGTTTAACGGTAGATTTTATCGTATCATGGTTTGGCAAGTGGCTAAGAGGGCCTGAAAGGAACTAAAAAGTTATGAGTTCAATCAACAGTGACCACCTACCTAAAAATTAATTTTCTATGGAATTCTTTGACATTAAAATATTATGGGGTCAGGGTATAAAAAAACAATAAGAGATATTTTCAACTCAATTAATAACATGTTTCTAACATCATATAACATCAGTTCTTCCTCAATAAGTTCTAATATTTTGGTGACAATGCAAACTTGTTGAAAAAAAACTTATAAAATTGAACTTGTGGATTCCACCTCATATGAATTCTCAAGTCAATGGATGTGTGGTAAGCTAACTGAAAGAAAGCAGAGTGTGTTGTGAACTGAAAAAACTGAACTGCAGAATATTAACAAGGTACAAAATATTGTCATCTCAAGTGAATTACAGAGTAAACTAAGCAATATCAGAACTTACCCGGCATCGTTTAACTTCGTCGCAACCATGATGCTGGTGATCAGAAGGCGGTGGATGTTCAAAGAAGTTAGATAAGCATCCATTTTTTGAAGATATCTTTCAATGTAAATGTAGGCAACAACTAAGCAAGGAGTGCCACAACATGTGTACTTCGAGATGCGATCGATATATTGTCCAATGCCCATGGTCGGAGCTCGGGAACCGTGGAAAACCGTAACATTGTCTTTCTTTTTTAGTATTTTCAATAATTTTTCATTTTTCTGAATCGACCTCTCAAAAACAGAAGAAATAATTGACAACACTCGAGGAGAGCACGGTATAAGTTTCCCAGATTCACCCAGTCCAAGAAGTGAATCTGTTTCTACTTGAAAATCAATAGCACTGTCTGCCATTTTTGTCATGTTTATAAAGACCTGCAGAAACCAAAATACTGATTCACATTCTAATGTGAGATAAAAATAGAGAGAGTTTCTCCTTATAAGAGAGTATGTTGCTACTTTGTAAGAGAGAAGGTTTGTAACT